>JANSTX010055259.1:0-10323 GCA_027564355.1 Penthetria funebris
TATAATCATAATATGTTTGGAAAATTTCCTGTTTTCGACCATATGTTTTATAATTTGCAAATAATATATTGATATTTGCGTAAACAAAATATAGGTTTATTTACAAAGAAATATAAATTATAAACATAAAACAACTTTATATATAAAGAAAAAAAAATAGTGAAAAACAATTTTGATTGAATCAATTAATATTAAGAGTTTTCACCTAACTGTCCTGAATAAGTACACGTATATTTAATTAAATGATCAAATGATAATTGTACTTGTGAAATTTTATAATAGTTAATGAAGAAAGTACAATCAAGTGGCAAACACTACGAATAAAATAATATTTAATATAAAATTAATGTGAATAAAAGTAATTAATGTATATGTGGTGACGAATGGAGTAACTGACTAACATCTTGAGGTGACTGAACATATATTATTTCCAACCACAGTACCTAGTCGCCTCTTACTAAAAGTTTTGATTGCTGTAGACCTATTCTTAAATCTCGATCCAGAGAAATTACTTGAGCTGCATATTAATGAACATGTTAAACTATATTTTGAATTCAATAATGGAGATATGACGGAATGCAAATTATAAACGAAAATTGTAAAGACATGAATATAGGCTTCATATAATAATAAAGACAAAGATATGATTCCGATTTCAAAATTTTAATTCCATAGAATTTATTAGAAAGCAAAAAAAAACTTGTTTCGAGTTACGAGTATGTGTAAGAGACTCACAGTAATATTAAAACTATCAATAAATAATACAACAAATAATATTAATATACTACATGTTTCTTATAAAGGGAATGATCCAATAAGAGCTTTGTACTTTCAAATTTGAAATACAAAAACAAAAACGGTGTACGATATCTAAAAAAAAATAGTATATTTACAACACATATACACAACACAAATCAAATATTGTTTTGTATAATTATACATCAAGTGTTATGGTCTGGGCTAGGATATCAAGCATAGACTGGAATTGAATTACTGGCCAAGTGCCTGTAATATCTCTATGTGTTGGCCACCGGTAACGTAGTTTGATACTAACATCTCATCACGGTTAAAATTATAGGAGCGCAACGGTGCGGTTGACCGCCCAATAAGGAATTAACATTCAACTCCACCAACCTAAGCCGCTATTGGTTTGCATTTCGCACTGCTGAAATATTTAATTGCACGAGAAACGTCAACAACCTATTTGTTGACGTTTCTCGTGCAATTAAATATGATCGGATGGGAATACGATAACGACTTTTGACTTCCGTAAACGAACACGATTTGGAACCAAAAATTTTAAAACAATGCTTGAACCGACGAAACTGAAGCAGATGGCTCAAGAATTGAAGAGGTACAAACTCGATATTCTCGGATTGAGCGAGATTCGATGAAAGGAAAACGGAGAAAGGACTATATTCTCTGGTGGAAAACCAAGTCACAAAATGATATCAACAATAATGGAGAACTTTTTGCAGAAATGTGTAGTAATCATAACCTGGTGGTACTATATATGCGTACAGAAGAATACACAAAGAAACTTGGATTTCACCGGACGGGATTCGAGTACGCCCGTCCGGTGAATTCCAATTTCACATAACAATTAGTTGAAGATGGAGAAATTTGCTGTAGGACGTTCGTAGCTATTATAGAGGCGCGGATGATTTTAGTGACCACTACTTTATTATTAGACAGATAAAATTAAAAATTATGGCAGGCATAAGAAGACAACCACTTCCTATTGAAAAATTAACACAGCGGTCCGCAGGCGATTTGGCGAACCAATTAGATCTTAATTGAGATTTAGCAAATGGCAAGATGTACTGAGTACTGTTGTGGGCTACTGAATAGGCCCGAAGTTTCTCAGAGTCCGGTTGAGCGAACACCGACTACAGAATTACTTAGAGACTCTGCTCTGTGGTAAATTCATATCCGCATTAAAACACCTAAAGGGCGGTAAATTGGCCGGTGCCGATAACATATCATCAGAAATGTTGAATGTGAACTTGGATGGCATTGCATCAGTATTGGATCCCATTATTATTGAAATGTGGTTGGCTGATGACATTCCAACCTTATGGAAAGAATGGTTAATAATTAAGTTGCCGAAAAACGGTAACATGAGTATTTGCGAGAATTGGCGTGGTATCACTTTACTGAACACAATATACAAAAGTTATAGCTATTATCGTATGTATATTGTTGTCACTATTTTACGTGACTGGGTTATGATCAAGGTAAACTTTGGTCGATGATCTTGACTTCGCTGACGACTTTCGTTTGCTTCCGCAAACTGAGTCGGATATTAGAGTCAAATTGAAACGATTTGTAAAAGCTCACAAGTGGGTCTAAAAATCAGCGGCGAAATAATAGATGAAGTAAAGGACTTCCATTATTTCTATCGTGTCACAAATTCAAGTTTTCGTCAATAGGTGCCTCAGAGGAATATTAAAAAATGTCTGACCAAATACAATATCAAATGAGAATTTGTGAGAACTGGCAGATATGGAGGAGACGATAAACAAAATTGTCAGCCGAAGAAAGTAGAATTGGATCAGTCACACATTGAGGCGATCGGTAGGTGATATTGCAAAATACGTACTTGCCTGGAAACCGCACGGTATTAGAAGAACCGATTGTCCAAAGACAACGTGGCGAAGAACCGTAATTAAGGAGGCTGGTACCTGTGAATGGGGATGGAGAGAAGTGAAGTTACTGGCCATAGATCATGAAAATCGCGGTTATTCGTTGACGTCCTATGCTCCCACGTGAAGTAAAGGAGATGATGATGATGATGCATAAAGTGTTTGTGGTTTGTCAGCATAAGTCAATGCTTTAACGAAACTCCATTAAAATTAATAAAACAGTGTTGAATCACATATTCTTGGTGGCTTATTGGTTCAAAACACGATATTAATGAATCGTTGCATTTACCATGCAATAAATCCATTCTTTCGGTAGATATATGCTAAAACAACATATCGTTCACACCATTTTTTAACATTTTTGTGGAAAAAAAATTATACAACATGTCTTTGTAGCGCACTCCATTGACTGTAACACATTCACTTGTTTCATTTCTGATGAAATAAGGTGTCACCAGCATGTAATGCACATTATACAGTTTATTTATTTTCTTTATGTAATGGCATTTCAAGATCTTCTTTTGAGTTATTTATATTCCATATACGACAATTTTACTATAGTTGACATGACCAAAAATCAGCTGAACAAATTTTGAAGATAAAAAAAATACTTCTGATGTTTGCAATTGTAACTTTAAACAATTTCTGAGCGTTGTTGTGGAGTGTTAAACTGTTCGTGGTGATTTGCAAAACCGAAATGAATAAAAGAAAGATTAATTTATTTGTCATTAACCATTTGACAGCTGTCAAATTCCTATTGGATCACTCTTTAATATTTGTGTTAAACTGTTCATGGTGATTTACAAAACCGAAACGAATAAAAAAAAGGTTAATTTATTTGTCATTAACCATTTGACAGCTGTCAAATCCCTATTGGATCACCCTTTAGTATATAATTTAAACTAAATGTAGTTTTTCATAGGGTGTTTATAATATATTATACTTGTTATCTGCTACTCTCATATATTTAAAACACATTTATGTGTTCCAATTATATTTAAAAAAATTCTTTTAATTTAAAAACCAAAAAAGAACAATAAATAAATAAATAATATTCCATATATACGAGTACAACACAGTAAGTAAGAAAGTTAAATAAACAAAAAAAAAAATATTTTTTTTAAATAAATATTCTAACTATAAAAAGAGTAGAATTATTAATACTAATAATTAATTTAGATGCCAATCCTACTTTAATACGTCTTGTCTAAATCACAACTTGCATATCTATTCAAAAATTACGCAAATCATTTTTCCCTTGAAATAAAATATAAAATTATCATAATTAACAAAGGTAATAATTGTTATTAATTTTAAGTAATTTATCAAAATCAAATATTTTTCTAAACTCCATATATGTATGTGAGTGATCATATAGTTAAGTATAATAAATTAAGCATATCCTATCCTATAAACATTTATAAAAGATTAAATATCAAAGAAAAATAAATATAAAAATTTAAAAAAAATAAAAAAACAACAAAAAACACTACCATTGAGGAAAAAATACAATAATAGCAATAATTATATGATCATACAATTCATTCATAAAATCATTTCTACTCATCTAAATCCATTATTCATCTACTTAAAGGTTATTATATATTTAAAACACTTTACATATTTGAAGGAAAGAAAAAAACAACTAAAAAAAACGTTTTATAAAGAACTACGAAGAAAACGGTTAACTAATGGCTTCTCATTTGCAATTATTTTCGGTTAACCATACTATGTAATTTTACAGTCATCATATATTTTTTAAAGAGATAATTAAAGACTGATAAAATGTGATTTAATGATATTATTAAAGTATACACAATATTTAAAATTAAAATCATTATTTCTTCAATAAGAAAAGTACTAATAATACTTCTTGTAACGTCGAACCATCGATTAATGATAATATGGTAAATATAAATATCGATACACACAATTATTATATATATGTTAATGGAACGCTTTTGAATTCAAAAAAAAATATTATAATTTAAACAATGTTTATCTTCACATAGTGTTTTACCCTATATATTAACGGATGCTGTATTCAAATCTAATTGATGTCAAAAATTAGGGCGTCAAGATGATTTGCATAACACTTTACAACGACAATTCCATTTGTATTCTGTATAACATATAAATAATAATCAAAGTGATTAATAAATTGTCATCTTCTTGACGACGAACAGAAGTTCATCAAATAGAAATGTGTAAAATTTGAAACAGTAATGTCAGTTCTGAGGATTATTCATGATTCATGATTTACTTGTAATCGTACCTTTAAAAAAAAAAAAACTGGATATCGTGCAATAACATTCAAGTACACTTTCATGGGTGACAGCAAATAAAAAGAAATATATTTATCATAGTAGTTGATATGAAAAATTCTCAGAATTATAGTTTACACAAATTTATATTATATAATAAATTCAACAATTACTTAAAATATTCATCAGTAGAATTGTTTAATTATACAAAAGAACTATTAGTATTTACATTTTCAGACTATTCCAACATTATATTTTTTTTAAAAAAAAGTATTCACATTCGCAAATTAAAAACTGTTATCATCGAAAAATAATTAAAATATAATTTAATTACTACTAAAATTAAACTGAGAAGAAAAGGCGCTAAATCGTAATCATTGTTGTCCATACATCGTCAAGATAATATCAACTTTTGTGGTGACGATAATATAAATTTTCCGAAAATATGCGTCAAATAGAATCGTAGTCACTATGTTAACATTCACATAGGAACTATTTTGACAAAGTAAAAAAAAAACATTTCAGTCGATTTGAATTAATTGATCATCAGTACTGAAATGCTATGCAAAATGCGAGTTGACACAATTATCTGCCAACTCATTTTTTTTAAAAATCATTTCAGTCAAATTATGCGCTTTGAATTACTTGATCATTTACCGCAGTACTGAGATGTTATGTAAAATGTAGGTTTACACAATTTTCTGCCAACTCATTTTTTATTTTAATTTCGTTCAACAGTGGCACTGTCGCATTATAGCGATTTTATAGAACTCGATGAAATTTGAAAATGTAAAAAAAACTTAGCAAATTTGTGCAACTGACAATAAAATATCATTTAAGTAATCAATGTATGTGTTTAATTTTATTAAATAAATTAATTATAAAAGTAAAAGCAAGCATAAAATTTAAAATATAAGACATTTGCAACCACCTGGAACAGAGATATTTTTTTCTGTAACGGTTTGATTTGACAGGTGTTTACCTTGCGCAATAACTTTTTTATAATATATTACGTGCAGAAATATATTTTAATCTGAGGGTAGGATCAAACTTGTTCTCATTAAATGTACGCATCTTCTGATCCAGAGTCTCACTACAAATTAGCGTGAACCATAATTGAATGGTGTTTTTTTTTTTAATTAATTTAAAAGCACTTGGTATGAAAATACTCATGCCAATGAAAAACATAATCGAAAATATTGTGACCACACGATCCAGATCAAAATAATCATACTAGTTGACATTGCTGTAAAATTGTGGTAACCCATTCCAATCTGCCATATTGAAGTGTCAAATTCATTTTTCGGCACATGACGTTCATTCGTTGTTATAGAAACGTATGGAAAAGTAGCTGTTATGAGACAATGATTTGCGTTGCCAATTGATGCCCGTAGCAAAATAGAGTATCTATTACCAAGCGAGGTGAGAAAAAGTCTGGGAATTATGTAGGACCAAAAATTAGTTGGCCGACAAGATACCAGGAAAGCATTCTGCATAAATGTCAGGATTGTCAGTAAGATAAATAATAAATAAATTTTCCAATACAATTGGCCTAATCGCTGTAAGAATTTCATCAAAAAAATTCACATATAATATCGAAAAAGATACGAAACACATTTATTTGCATATATTAACAAATAGAATATAGAATTTAATATCAACAGTTGACCAAAAGAACGGGCATGGTATCAACCGAAATTTGATTAGCAACGCACTCAACATCAGTTGGCAACAGTTGACATGGCATGTTTGCACACCTACAACGAAAATACATGCCAACTCAGTTGACATAGCTGTGACTCTTCTTTTTATTTATAATAAAGTTGAACTGATGATTAACATAAAATAACGTTGTTTTAAGTATACAATTCATATATGGAATAAAAAGGGATATATTAGAATGAAGGAATTTATGAACATTTGTTTTGAATTTTTGCAGACCATAAACACGTGAATTAACTGTCTCAAAATAATAATTGTGCAATGAAATGTAAAATCAGTATATAATAATATAGTACAAATACGTAAAAATTGTTATTGTTAATTATTGAAACATATTAATAATAGTTAAAGAAGTAATTTTTCCCACTAGACTATATCTGAAAAATATTTAATAATAGTAGAAAAATATATTTAAAAATAACACGAAGATTTAAATACCGCCAAAAATGTTCATGAAGTAAAAGGGATATTTTTGTTTGAATATGAAAATACTTTATAAGTTCTTGCAATACTAATATATATATATATATATGTGTGTGTTTTCTAAGTTATTTTGCTCTCGATTGTATTGTTTGACATAACAAATTATAATATGGGACATTTTCGATGCAAAAGTATGAAAATTCAGTACGGAAGATTTTTGTTCATTGTTGCAAAATTTCAAAAATATTTTCTTTGTTTTGATGACATAAATGAACAAAAACCATAATTAAATATATTTATTTGAAATTTTAATGTAAGAAAGTTTATTATAGTTACATAAACAGCACTTTAAACAACGTTCATATTACTTACATATAAACTTCCCCAATTTATGAAAGGAATTTATTTTCGAAACCATGGGATTAATTTCACACCGCAACAACCAATCCAATTAAAGTAAAATACGAATTCAGTTCGGCATATTTTTTTATTTTTAAATTAATTAAATAATTAGATATTTCGCATAATATATCGCATAATAAAATAAAAGAAATACAAGCATTGAAAGACGAAAAGATTCTTTAGAACGAAAATTTTCTAATATCTTTAGAGTCAACTCACATTGTGGTTAGACTTGTTTATCATTCTTATAATTGATTTTATTAATTACATTTTATAAAATTATCGGTTATCATTCTGATTGAACTTATGAAAACTAGGATTTCATGAGACACTGTCAGATTTCTTTCATATCTCATAGCTATGATGGCAGTAAAACGCCTATAAAATATGAAATACAAATGAATTCACCAAAATAATTAAATTCCAGTGCCATTACACAATAAATTGTTTATAGTTGTTTAGCACACTTTATTCACCGTCATTCCTAAGTGTGATTATGATCGATAGTTATAGTTAGTTTGCAATAATGACAATATTAATTGTTGCCACAAGATATATGAGGCTCATAAAATTTTTAAGCAATAAAGAATATTGTTATATATTATAATGTTGATGTGTATTAAGTTAAATTCATTTGCATTACGATTATGTGTATATATGGAATGCACATTTATATAGTATATAATACTCGTAAATGGGTACTCATAATCGTAAAAAAATTACCATTTCTGTTCATAACCATAAGAGTTCAAGTTACTGCATTTCTATTAATAAATTTAACTTACTCACAGTAAATGATCACTTCTTATGAATAGAAATAAATTTTTTTAAAAAAACACTAACACAATATTCCTAAATTGGTTAAAGTAATTTATTTATTTCTATTTAAAAGGTGTTAATTCGAAATTATTCATCACTGTCTCCAAAATATGTAACTTTTTATTTGATTCTTTTTTCAATTTTTTTTTTTTTTCTTGATCTTGTCTTCAATACAAAATTAAATAGAAAATCTAAATAGGAAAAATATGCATATATTTAACTATAATGGCTCCAATAAGATGACTAACCTTTTATTTCAGTTTGCATAAATTAAGCTATAATTTCAAGAAAATCGAATAGAATCACTTGAAATATTTAATTGATTTTAAGAAGAAGAAAAAAAGTTTATTTTTCTACTTTATTTAGATAATTCAATGTTGTCGTGACCACAAAGGTCTATACAAAAAAAAAAATTTCTTTCTGGTTTTGAATGATTTAATTAATTACATGTTTTGATTATGTATTAAAGAAAAACAATATACTTATATATGATGATGTATATATTAAATAATATGCAAATTAAATTATAAACATTTGGTATTTTCGCGTGAGTATATTATAGTTATGGGATTATGATAGGTAAATATTTGATATTAAACGATACGAGTATAACCATACTATATAATAATTAATTCAAATATCTATTGAATTCAATTAAATAATGCTAATCCATTTTTTTAAAAAAAATGCTTGAATCATTGACATCTCAAAAGTATATTTTTTAATGAATATAAATATATATAGTGTGTATACAAAGTAAGGTGACAAATATAGTGTGTGTGACTCCTGCCTAGAATTCTTTAAAGGTTGCTCAAGCTACATTACATTCGCGTTTCAAACTTGAGCACACTACCGGTTTTAGTTTCTAATCCTATGGACAACATAAATACATAAAATAAAAGTAAGAAGAGAAACGGCGCAAAAAAATAACAAATAAAACACAATATAAAATATAAAGTAAAAGAAATTAAATAAATAGTACTATAACAGAGATAAGAGTTAAGGCAAAACAATAAGATCCATAGACCCAAAAAAGATTTTAACTGAAAATGATGAAACTGGGAAATGGCATTTAAAACCGTGACATACAAAATTGTATAAAACAGGAAAATGCAAACGATCCTATGGTCATCACAATTATGCTAAAACATTCTGAACAATTCTATTCGATCTGATGCAAGCACATATGTATAATGTAAATATTGAGTATAAACATTAGTTTAAAGACCCACCACCAAGGGTCTTAAGATGAACTTTCATAAGAACACACAAATTCCAATAATAATAACTTGCATCGTCTGTTTAATTGCATTACGCAATTGTGCATCAATTGACAATTTAACAAGAGAAACGTATAATTGACTGCACCAATTACTATAGACCCTGGAAATTGATTAACCTATCACAACATTATAAAATATAAATATTCATTAAAGGGCATTGCCAAATAGTACATTTTTTTATTTTACTATATTACTCTTATATTAATCAGTAAATAGTTAAAAGTATACATGAGAGATACCACAAATTAGCTAAAAATGACAAATTTTATGGTGATATCTCAAAGCAATCTCAAGTTATCGTGCGAACAGGATAATGTTAACATAAGTTAATATAAGGACTAATAAATATAGATACCCTAAAGGGAATAATCCGATTAAGTTAAAACTTTCATATATTTTTCCAATTATAATAAAATTTCAAGCGCATGTGTATCATAAAGCTTAATTTATGCAATAAGGAGTAAAATACGAAGAATTACTCCAATTTTACTCATCTTCGAAGTTAAACCCACAAATGTGTTAGAAACGACCGACGGACGGACGGACCGACCGACGGACGGACCGACGGACGGACGGACCGACGAACGGACCGACGAACGGACCGACGAACGGACCGACGAACGGACCGACGAACGGACGAACGGACGGATGGACCGACGGGCGGACGAACAGACGGACAGACGGACATACGGACAGACGGACAGACGGACAGACGGACAGACGGACAGACGGACAGACGGACAGACGGACAGACGGACAGACGGA
>JANSTX010055260.1:0-10323 GCA_027564355.1 Penthetria funebris
ACGTCAGCAAACCTAAAAATTCAACTAAAGCATCTATGAGTGACATCCGCAATTACTTAGTTCCCAACCTAATATATGAATCTACCCTATTTGTTGCCAATACATAACGGGCGGCGAATCTCACCAAATTCTACCACATATTGCAGTTTTGGAATTCGGAAAGTTGAAATACTATGTTTATTTGTTTAATGCGCTTTGGTGAGCCTGTGATAAGTATATAACCCTACCATTAAAGTATATTTGTTTAAAGATGTTTTTGAGTACCAAACGTTGTTGTTCTGCAGCAATATGGATACGTTAGGTATAGGCGAACTGGTTATTTGTTTATATTTTAAATAATTTAAAGAACTTATTTAAACTGTATAAATGTCGGACTTGTCAACGAATATACTGTTCGTCAAACTGAACTACTCTTTATACATTTTATACATACTTGTTCTCATACCCATATTGTAATATTTCTATGTTTAAATAAATTAATATTTTAATTATAGATTTTGTGTCGGCAATTAACTGCACCACACTACTCTTACATATATATAAAATTATGCATGCTTGAAATTATGTCAAATCAAATGTATACAGTGGAACACACTGTGGAAATACGATATACCGTATATAAGTATTACATCTTGTATTTGCGGTATGCAAGAATGCAATATTTCAATTGTATTATAGAGCTTTTACTAGTTTCATTTAATCTATTGCGCAACAGCGGCTTAAATTCGTTTTAAAAACAAAAAAGATATCAAATCAAACATTGAAACATGTATTTTATATATTATATTAATATGAATATGTATTTAAATGGCAGTATATTTGAAGTTAACGTATGACAATGTTAATAAGTTTATATGGATATGATTTGCATACACATACATTCTACATATATATATATTTGTCTTGTGACATGTGGTTTGTTTTTTTAAACTATACCTATTTTTTGTTATAATTAATGGCGAGGCGAGTTCTTAAAATAGTGACGGTATTTCCAGGTTCTCAGTATATATATACATATATATTTATATATACATCACATTATATAAACTTAATAATCAATTACAGAAATACATTTATCTATAGAAAATTTGAGGTCCTCAAAATATTCTAATCTAATCTTTTCACAAATAAAACAAAACTTGATATACGCGGTAAACCCAAAATTACCTATATACGAATAATATTATTAGATATTTACGATATCAAAAATAGTAACCGATCCATATAACAGAGTCCATATATGAAAAACAAACAATAATAGCACATAGTAGACGTAAACCTTAAACTCAAAAACAAATCTTAATCTATGCGAATGAATGGGTTTAGTTATAATTTTGCTCAAACCTCGCATTTTAAAAATCACCCAAAGTCACTAAATTTCAAATCGACACAATTGGAAAGAATTTGTAAATGCTTAGTGGTCCACAAATAAAACAAAAGTGTGTTTTTTCTAGTTTAAAATTCCAATCAAAGTTTTTTATTTAACAATTAAAATAAACAAATATTATACTGTACAAGTATGCAACGGCAGCCACATTGTGTGCATGATGGTAATATATATCCCTTATAAATTTAACGAGGAAACGTAAACATTTTTTGACAACCCGTAGCATAGTTGAAAAAGTTAGATAGAAATATTATATTATAGTTATTATAGATATAGATATATATTATAGAAGTTAGGCAGAAATATTTTAGAAAAAAAAAATGTTTAAAAACTCTGAAACGCAATGACTATAAAAATGGACAAATATTGAAAAAGTACTGTTTAAAAGCAAATATAGTTCTATATTATCAACATATAGAAAATGTTGAAAACTCGTGTCAATTCAATGGTGTAACCAAATCACAAATATTGACCGATCTGGACTATATAGGCTTCTCAAATTATCATTTACAAAGTGTCACTATACGATATTTATTTTGCAATCTAACAAAACGTTTTCATATAGCATATATACGTAATAGCAAATATAAACTACAATTACGATTTTCATACATATATGCACTCGCAATCATAAAGCTATCCATTTTAAAAAAGATAACTTTTGGAATGACAATAAAGTTACCGACTATAATATGTAGGTCACATAATACATTTATAATTTCATATGGTGTCACTAGAAATTCAATAATAATATATCATGATCACTGAAATGTATGATAGATTTTGAAAAAAATGCATCTGGACTGTGTTGTACAACTGGATGGAAAAACTACTCACCAATAGGTTTTCTGCACAACACTAATACGAAATATTTAACTATATATAAATCCTGATTATTATGATTGATTGTATATTTAAATTTTACAGTTAGAAAATCCACAACTTATATTGATTTGAATGTATGCTGTTACATGTATAGTATGAATGACAAATTAACTTAGTAGTACCGTTTGTTGCACCCGTACGTGGTATCCATGTGATGATAATGATGATATTATGTGGTATGTGATACTTAAATATGTATTTTAAATTTTCATGCGATTAAGGAGAGATGTAACACTTATTTAGACCAAAAAAAAAATAAATAGTGCTAGTTACAAACTTAAATATAATAGTAAAATAATTGAAATGAGTAACGACAAACGAGTAACAATATTCTGTTTACAGGACAAATAATATATTATGCCCAAGACGACGTTATATGGAAAAATTGCTTTGTGGGAAAAAGTTTATTTGATTTCTATTTTATGAAAGTCCCAATTGTACGGTTAGCTGGAATATATTGCTATAATTGCGCCATCTTATTAATAATAACACAAAATAATCATACATAATAACCTATTATATACAACCTTGATAAATAATCCCTTAAGAACAATAAAATTGTACCATTTCTCACTGGATAATTTTCTCCTTCGGAAGATTTGTTAATTATTATATAATTTTACAACTTATTTTTTTTTTTTTTAATTAAACAAAACACAATAACAATGAACAGTTAATAACTTTTTTTTTATAATTGACAATATTAATTTTAAATAAATATAAATCAACAATTTATTTTCTTTAAATGACACAGTCAGTCGCATTTTTCAAAAAAAGAAGCACATGGTTTTTACTTGTTGCAAATATTAAAAATGGGTGCAGCCCTTTACAAAACACATTATTATACGTCACTGAAATCTTGTGAACAAAAAATACGTTGTTCCAGAAAAAAAAATCAGATATTAACCACCCCGCCTTGCCCCTATAAGGCATGTTTATAAAAAAAAAAAAAACATCGTTTAAATTCGTATTGTATTATTCAAAAAAAAACACACACAAAAAAGAAATGGCAACAAGGATATTAAAAGTCAAAGATTAATATCGTCCAGTCAGCAGTTCATTTGTTGCGCCTTTTATTTATTTTGTTTTTATGAGAGTTGTTTTTGTAGTCATATAAAATCGAATGGGATTTTATTTTACATTATAATTTTGTATTTATTCAAAATGATATTCTTGAAAAATATGTTTTATGACCTTGAAAAAATATGAATAGACGTAAATTTAATACGAAGGACGAGCTTAGATTTTTGTCGTATGTAAACATTATTATTATAAAACTTCCAACAATTTTCAGTAAGTTATGATTAAAAATACGCAAACATTATATTATGCAGTTGCTTTATATAAAAAAAAACAAAAAAAAAAAAAAAAACAGCAACAATTACATATCTATTATTATTTAAATCATAAATTTATCATATTATTTCATTTATATGTTAGTTTCTATGATTATGTTACCACAATACAATTATTATATTACATACAATTTCTTCATTTTTTTCATAATTTAAATTTTTGTAAACCCCGCAATTGATATATTATTATAGTTATATGATAAATCAGTTTAATCGGCAAAATTACCAAAATATTACTGACATTATATATTTTGTTTTGATTCATCATAACATTATTTTACTCACATAAATTAAGAATTATTTTTCGACTCTTATTTCCATCATTAATTTATTTGCAAAAAGGGTAACAATAAAAAAAAAAATTTAAAAAATAAATAAAATTAAAATAATAATACCACACTTCACCACACTGACGCCATGTCAGCAATATTTTATTTTCTATTTCATTTTAACATTCATTGGGGTTAAGTTGTTTAATTCATTTCCCTCTCCCCAGTAACTGCGCGATAATCTATATAAGCGGTTGAATTGCGAAACAAAGAATGGTTTACAATGCATAGTTTGGGCAAATTTTAAATAAATTTTATCACACGATTTATATATAAAATTTACATTACATATTTTTTCATAATAAATTAATTAATTGTATACAGTGTAATACATATTTATATAAACTTTTCTCGAAATTTTCATGAAAAATTGTTCTCAATAATATATATTGAAGGAAAAAAAAAAGTGTGAAACAAAATACGAGCACAATAAATTTAATAGATTTTGTCTCATTTACTTACGTGGTGTAAGTAACTAAACAAAAAAAAATGAACTACGCATAATAATTCAATTCATCTCTAAATTAGCTATATTTTGTACATGTAAATTACAGTGTAAAAATAAAAAAAAAAAAAATTAGTATATTTCTGAATTATTACACAACATTGTAATTCTAACAAATAATTCTACTTCTTCTCATTCTCTTCTCGACATTAAAAATGATAGAAAGTCGCCCTACCTATTATCATTGTGTGTATATGAATGGTAACTGGAATTTAAACTTTAGACGTCAATAGACATGATTAGTGCTCGATTTTTTGTTTTAAATCGCTAATACATTTATAATTCTGACAATTATTTCTAATATGTATGGTTTTTATATTTTGTTATATATACACAAACAGTCTTATATTAAAATACATTAAAGAATATACATGTATATAATATTTTATGTAAACATTTGAATGATTTTCATAACAAATGTTACTTTTGAGAATGTGTTTATTTAACACTATTCTCTTATGCATAAGCCAAATTTATATATATGAGTTTTATTTTCTAGTGGGGATCTAATCTGTAAAGGAATTTTTTTTTGATTTCTGACGTTTCTGGGGTAGTGCAGGATATTCTATATTTAGCGATTACGAATTTAACAAAATAAAATATATATATAGATATAACTATTGCGTTGTATTGTAAATACATATAACAATTTAAAGTAGATAAAAATTTTACAATTTTATTTAATTAAAATATAAAATAATATTGCCTAGAAAACGCCCTATTTCCTATTAGATTCTTATTTTCAGAAATCTAATTGAAAATATTCAACAAGTATCACACGTTTTATATTTTCACATAACGTATAGACATTGTGAAATTGGGGTCGTTGAAGTCAATGACCGCTGCTATTAAATTGCTATCAGTTGAATTTTTAAAAAATAAAAAAAATCAAGGTGAATGACTGCAAGTACCGTATAGTTTTTTTCTGTTAAATCTGTATACCGGCTTATTATTTTTTTTTCTTTCTTTTTCTTTACATTTTTTCTTTTAGGAAGAAATTTATTATTTGAATTATAGGTAGACACATTTGTGGATTTTTTTTAATAACGATCTATTTATGTATATATATATATATATGTTTAATTTTTTTTGCTATTATTTGAATAATAATAAATACCTATAATAAAAGAAAATGAAATTATCTATCTAAAAAATATATAAGTAAAGAGTTTAATGAACCATAATTTAAATCATTAATACTATATACCACCTAACTGTATTCGAATTTTAATTAAAACTTGAAACTTATTTGTCTCGATGTACGTAAATAATACGTTAGAGGTATACATAGCTTTTAAATTTAAATTTATTTTAAATGGAACGAACATGGATATTTAATTTATTCGCATGGGTATGCCTATATTTATAGCTCTCTATACCTATTAAATCAATGTAGAGCATCGTTTAACTATATTAAGAAAAGTGTTGTCCTACGTGATTTAAAGTATTTAAATATTTAAAATGATAACTATTATTGAGATTTGATATATAAATCAAAGAAAATAACGATATTTATACGCAATTACATTGTAAAAAATTATGAACGCATTGTGTACCCATGGTTAGCTGGTTGGATACCACAAACTCGAGCAAACCCGGTTGTTTTTTTTTTTTTTTCTAGATATGCACATAAAATCCATCTTGTGGCATTTAGGAAAGTCACCAGATCTCTTGGCCCTATAGTAGATGTGTACCCATATTCGCTTCTATATTTATTTATCAGTGAGCAGCGTGTCACACATATATGGCGATCCAATTTTAGATTAGAATTGAAAACAATCAAATAACACAGTTAATTTATCGTATTCTATTATATATAATATAATATAATATTAATTGTCAATTACATTAATTTCTAATTATAATTTTGAAATATTTAAGATTTGAATAGTCCGCTAGAGTGGTTTTTAGTGAATCCACAACTATCTAGTTTGTTCGTGAGACATATTTATTCATCAATTTTTTGTTTTTTGCCACGACTACACATTTTAGAATTGACCTATGTGGCACACTGTATAGAAGATAAAAAAAAAATGGGTTGAACTACGTTCCCAATTTCATTCAACACCTGATACTATTATAATTCAAACAATTTATTTATCAGAAACTTATTCACTAACAATTTTTTTTTTCTTATTTGTGACCATGCTGTACCATCTGACAACGAACATAAAATCTAGTACAAATATTTCAACGAAAAATTTTTCAACGATGTAACTCGCTCAGAACTGTAATGTCAACTTGAAATGGCGGTTTTGTGCGTTGTTTGGTGCTTGCAAATATTTTGCTTGTTTTAAATTATTTAATAAATGTTTTTTTTATGCATTAAGTAATGTTAAGTTAATGGAAAATATAATTATAAGCATGGAATATTAATGGAAATGGTATGCATATGTTAATTTAACTATTAGTAGATATGTAAATTTTGTGTGCAATTTTTGTATCTGCATGTGCATAGACTTATTGTGCAATTGCAGACATTTTAAGCTACATCGCATTTCATAAGCAGTTATGATTGTAGGTGAAATGAATATGGTTGATTACCAGATAGTTGTAAAAATATTTTATGTCTGTAAATCAATTAAATATGATAATTATTTAGTGAATTTGATCTTAAACAATATTATGATGACTTTAAATTTAAGCGGCCATCTTTGTTTGTGTCAGGGATAATAAAAAAAGTCGTATCTTTTACAATATTTTTGTAATTTTTCTCCAACAGTTAATATCCTAGAAAAAGTGATTATAGAGAAGAAAGAAGGTAGCGTTTTTTATATAGTATACCTGTATATATGTGGACTAGTTGAAACAAATTAGAACTTCTGGTATTTATTAATACATTGTAATTATCATTATATATTTTTATGAACTTATTAATCATGTTGTTTTGTGTGGCGTTGAAACATACCAATTACCAACATATTGCTGCTTTGGAAATTCGTTTATTACTTAATAGTAACAGTTTATTATCATAATCGTTTCCATGATTCAACAGATTCTATTTTAGGTAATTAATAATTGAGTGTTCAATTAGAACGTCTTAAAATATTGAATTTTATTATGACATAGAAAGGGACATCTGACTCAAGGAATATATACTATATAGGTTTGGTACTATCAGTATGAAAATATTCGGAGCAATTTTTAAGTTTGCTCTGAATATTTTCATACCGTAAAATCAATTTAAGATCATACCTGTATAGTACATATTCCTTGCATCCGACTAACATTCTGTTTCCATTCAATCTATATTTTTATATTCACGCTTTGAAAATTCACAGATCACAATATATATTATGTCAACCCCTAGTATCTGATCGAAGTCCAAAAGGTGATGTTAAATGTTGTGTGTGTAATTTGGATAAAACATAAAAATCTCATAAAAAAACAGGGGAGCATTTACTCACAACTCTAATGAATTATTTATCTCTAGAATCGGGATAATTATATGTACTTGCCAAATGAAAATTCTTAATCATATTATTTTGCTAATTGATGTTATTTATACATATTGAAAACGGCATATTGGTAGTGTACAAGTTGATTTGTGCACAAAATTATAGATATTATTTTTGTAATTCCACATAACTATAAAATCTTATATAAATGTTTACTTTTCTGTTTTCTACAATTCAAAGTGACACAGGTTCTCCTGCGGATATGACAACAGAAGTTATATATACAATTAATTGCTCATAGCGATTTTATTCATTTATTGTAAAATTTATTGCTTTATATTTATTCTCAATTAAATTAATTATAGCATACTTAAATCAGCTATTATACGAGTATATTCATACAAAATATAGTTTAAACGATAGCTCCAATAATTACATTTAATTTATAAATATTTTCTATACAATATGGTAAATTTTAAAGTTTTTCAACAACTAAATATAGTATACAACACACACTATTTGAAATTAATTTCCATTGATAAAGTAGAAAAATTGAAACAATTATTGTCGAAAATTGTAAAAATTCAATAGTTTTCCTTTTTATTTTTTTGATTCATCCAAAAATTAAATAAAACATCTTTATCATTCATAAATAAGTAACCAAAGTGTGACCTAATAATTACTGAATATTTATCGAATTGTATTAAATATATTTTTTTTGTTCAGGAAATTACAGAAAAAAATCTCTATATGTACTAAACTGAAAATAGTCTCTGGAAAATAATATTATTACGTAGATCGTCATATATCACACCTATTATAGTGTATAAACATGTATTCTAAACCTTGAAATGTTGTGTTTTCAATTTATTCATTTATTGTCTAACTAAAAAAAGTATAACTATTTTAATCATCTATGACATACATAGAATAGTAATTAAAAAAATAGTTTACCGAAAAGTTCCATATTTTGGTTAAATTTCCTATTGTTTGTTAATTATTCTTTTCATAGGAAATGTTTGGTTTTCTGTGTCATAATTTAAATTCATCAGCTACAATTGATTTTATTCAAAATTAATAATTACCTATATTTTTACTTTTAAATCTGTGTTGTTATTGTTCAGATTTAAGAATTTTTTTTATCTGTAACTCATGTTCACACCCTAATTTATTTTTAAATAACATTGATAAATAATGTGATATCATTGTATAGATATAATTGACTTTGATAATTAAATTAGGTCCAACGAAAATATATAATATACAAGATAAATTTTAATTATCAAGTTTTTAAACCAAATAAACTTCTCGTTATTTTAACTGAAAAACTTTAAATGAGCGTTATGGTTTTTATATGTGTCATTGAATAGTTCATTTGTCACTCTAGTCCTATACGAAATTAATTGAATAATTATGCAGTTAAACTGCGCAATTTAATTTAACATTAAACTGTGTATTTTCATTTCGGAAATGATTAATTTCACCTTTTTCTTCACCAACAGTCAAAACTCAATTGAATACCAAAGACACTGTACAGATGTGGTTTTGTAAAACTGTATAGTTTTACAATTCAGTTCGGAAGCAAGGCAGTTACTGCAAACTTTATTGCGTAATTGCAGTGCCCGGTTTGTGGCGAATTACACATTTCGGACAAGCCTTATAATACAAATATCGAAATGGTGGTATCTTTATAAACATTTTAAATTGTATGTGTTCAAAATATTTTAATTTAATTTTTAAAATAATAATATAGTAATATAGTACAAAATATATATTTTATGTTTTAGATTCTATTTGGATATAACCGACTATTATATATATTTTACAAATTTAAAAGTGAATGGTTATAAAATAAATTACTTGAGAAAAAACAGGTAGGTGAGACTTTTAAAATCACTAATAAAATAAATAATAATTTTTATTAATATTTCAGATTATAAAGTTGGGACATTTTTTAATCGACAGGACACAAATATCACAAATGTGATAATATTAAATTGTTTTAATCAAGTATTTAAATGAATTTATTAATAGTGATTTAAAAGAACTACGAAGGGACATCATTATTCGGGTAAGTTTATTAAGTTTTTCATTATTACATGTTTTCCACATAGGTGATTTTAATTTAAATATTTAAATTATTATTATATTATAGGGTAGATACTAGAGATAATTTCAATTGTACAACTTTTTTCTTAAAAAAGTTTTCTGTCTAATTTTTTTTTGATTTTTGATAAAGGCGTTTCTCAAATAAGTACTATGTACTCATGGCTTATAATAGAGGCAAACAAAAAAAAATACCTTAAAACATGACTAAAATTTAAATAAATATAAAACATATTTAATATATATATACATATATATACATATTAGGTATGAGGTATCCTAAACACAATCAAAATTTTAAAATACAACCATTTGCAAAAAAAAAATAATAAAAAAATAATAAAACATAAAAATCGAA
>JANSTX010055261.1:0-10322 GCA_027564355.1 Penthetria funebris
AATTCCTGATACAAATTCACAAATGTAGGAAAATGTACCAACATTTTTCATCAATCACTAACCGTTTACGAGATATTCCATTTTTGTATTTGAAAAATGTTGGTACATATTCCTACATTTGTGAATTTATATCACGAATTCATAATTTTCAGAAAATCTTTTTTATTTAAAATGCAAACATCTCGGAAACAGTTAAAGATAGAGTTTTCGTGTCTGAGGATGAATTGTGTGGAAAGTCGTTGCGCGTCTATGGCAATGGAAAGCGGTTCTAAAATCTTATACTATTTAGAATCTTATATTATTATATTAGATGTTATCACTTGCGACTGTCATTGACGAGTCTGGTTCAAGTGTTAGGGGATGGAGTGAATTTGTTGTTGTTGCTTAATTTTATATGTCCTGTGGTAAAAGTCGAGATGATGATGATGAGAGTGCTTTACATTATACTGATTTTAAATATAATTAAATATCACACGAAACGAAATATATGATAGTGAATTGCAATGAATTATTTTTTCTTCAGTTTGGACTTATAAGTCAATTATGTAATAAAACAGTAGTTAGGTATCGCCATCTCCATGATGGACAAACCATGATGGACAAACAATTACATTTCAATAAATACTTTGTTAATATGTATTTACTTTTTAAAATCTATCTACTCGTATTCTTATCTGGGTATTAAATTTAATATCACCGTTTTATGATAATTTTTTGTCAAAATGTAAGATTAGGTAATTATACGACTCGTGAATATAAACGAACAAATGTGCAACAAATATTAGAATATAGATTAAAAAAATGTCAATAGAATAAAAATTACAATACATTTAATTTAATTACAATATGTTCTGGAAATAAATGTAGACAATGTTCCGTAAAACGATCTGATTTAGAATCAACCATTCTGATAAATTGATATTTATTGATCAAGTTCTTATTCTACATCCATGAGATGGCACTTTTTACAATAGTTCAATTTTATGTCATTCTTATACTTACATTGATTAGTTTCATTCCATTGTTTTGATATCCTTTTGGTACAATGTTTCCAAATTGAATGAATTTTAGCGCCATTTCGAGGAAAATCTAAAAGAAAAATTGAAATTCCATTTTTATTTAAAATGTCGCAATTGAAATGAAATGAACAATTGCATAAATTTACGATAACCAATAATCACCTAGGAACCAAATTGCTTTAACAGTTATGTCCTCTGATAATGATATTCAAAATAAAGAAAATAAGTAATGATTTAACAAATTTTTAAATGCATAACAAAAAATACATAACAGTTATAGATAGACTGGTATTTGCTATCTAAAGGCAATTGTTAAAGACAGACTGGTATTTTCTATCCAACGGAAAGAACATAGGCTACACAATAAAATTTTCGCTATCATTTCTCGCTAATCATGTGGTTTTTTTTAACTAGGCACCGATTCTATATATCCATCCGCGAACTACTTCAAATTCGCTTGAGCAGTTATGTTCGCCTGATACAGATGTTCAAAATTCTAAAAATAAGCAATGATTTTAACAATTTTTTATTACTTGCACCACATAACTTTAGTACAGACTGTTTACTATCTAACAAGGAGAACATGTACTACACTATAGATGTTTGCCATCATTTCTCGCCAATCGTATGGTTTCACCTAGGCACCGAATCAATATATGTATTCATTCATGAACTATTTTCAAATTTGTTTGAGCAGTTATGTTTTCCTGATATAGATCTTTAAAATCAAGAAAATAAGCACTGATTTTACAAATTTGTAATATTTGCACTAGGCATACATAACTTTATCACGGTGTTTTACATGAATGAATAAATAGTTAATAACAGAATGTATACTACACTATAAACTATTTTTTACATGAATAACTAGTGACGTGTGTCTTATTCTTTAAATAGACATGAGTATATATTCCAGTACTAATTCACTTGTAGCGATAATTATCAAAAGATTTACAATCATACATTACACTGGTGTGTTTTTAATATCACAATAGATATATGCATTTTTAACTAATTATATAAAATTCAAATATATTTTATCATTCGTTACATAACTAAGCGAATGACTTAATGATGGATTATATTTTTTAAAAAAATGCCCCTTTTACGTAATTACATCTCTAATTATCATTTAAATATAATCGATAATCTATTGTTAAAGTAATAAAATATTGAAATTATCACACAATTGCGTTTGTTTAAAATTCCATTTTCCTTCTTTTTTTTCAAATAATCAACAATTATTTGGATCACTTCATTCAAATTATTTGGTCGCGAATTCTTTTTATGCATAATTACAATTAATTACAAAGGATAGAGATTGCATTAAATGTATAGATTTAATAATTTCATGTTAATTCTCACCAAGAAATTTCTATAGTTAAATAAAAATATTAAAATTATAATCTAATAAATAATCAAAATTGAAATCACTTGTCAGATAATATTTAACTTCAAAATTGAATTCGATTAACTGCTGAAGGTGTACTAAATAAATTGCAATCATTTAACGATATGAACTTAATTATTGAATTTTTTTTTTCCTGTTTTCTAATTATTTTTGTGTTGTTAATAATATAAAAATTTTGAACAGTGTCGAAATATGCAAATTGATTAAAGAAAAAGTGTTAGTATGTTTAAATATATGAATTCGCGTTAAAATGTCAAAAATATCGTGAATTTACTCAAGGAAAGCTTATATATTACGTATACAAGTGACACTTATTTCAATCCTTGCCTCAATTGTATTATTTTACTTAATTTGGCATCTCAATCTCTCGAGATGCCAGTTCATGGTATTCAATGTTATCATATCGTTTATAAAAAAAAAATCAGGTCAACATGTGAAATGTATAAGCATCGAGTATACTATATATTGTCACCCATAATATTATTAATTTTTTTTTTAATTTCTTATGTATATCCTAAAGGATTTTTGAATTGAATTGAATTAAATTATTGTTCATACAGTCCAAATCATTTGCATGATCAACGATTATGACAGCAACTATTTAAATGAAACAATATTAGGCTAATTGGAATTAATATTATAATCCAATTTTTTCCCAGATACAGCCTTATTGAATATCAATCATTTCTATATTAGTTGTAAATAGATTATATTGTAAAGTAAAGCCATGCTAAAAGCAAAAATCATAACTACACTTCTCTCATCTATGATTCGATTGAGATATAAACAATTTGAAAAGTTTAAATTAGTACCACGAAAATATATGTAATTGCAATGCCAATTTTTTTGTGGTTCATTGTCGCAAATAATTATCTATTTGGATCGTCGTCTATCAGTTCACGTATGAATACAAATGTAATGACCAAAGTGCTTTAATACATAAAGAAATTCAATATTTTCGGATTTTGATATAATGCCATTGCTTAGACTAATTAAAGTTCATGTTCATAGTCTACTAAATAGTGAACTTTTACATGGTGTATACTATCTTCAATAAATAGTCTTATAGATCACATTGTATCATTTATAGTAAAAGTGCACACAATTTCCTAAATTTCGGAACTGTAATTTTCTAAATAAAAATGATTATTTTTCTTCAATTTTATTTAAAATGATACAACCGATAATATAAACCCATATAAACAGAAATATATATATATATATATGTCGAATATTCATTGCGAAAAATACATTATTAACAAAATATTTATTTAAAAAATTGTATATAGTAAAGTTGCTCAGTTCTGAAGATGATAATAAAAAATTGAATTTCAACCAGTCAATAAACATGACATTAGCACCATCATAGTCTTGATCACAAGCCAATACTAACATTTATCGTGATCTAGTTACCGGTGACAACACTGCGTGGAGTTAAAGATTGGTTGAGTAACCTTGAAGATAGTCGGCAACTCCATTCGTCATCATGTCTTCACTTTAAAGTCGCTTTAATGACAATTTTTCGGCACGTTACTGTTGATCGACCAGGTCTTTAATATCTTGTTGATTTCAGTCAAGTGCGTAGCTGCCCAAATGCCAAAGATTTATCACTGTAAATGCTTTTCAAGTCATTTTCTACAACATAAATGTATAACAATATCTAACAAAATGTAAACTTTCAAAATTATGAAAATGCAAATTAGTTTAAAAATGTATGTTTCAATGATAAAACTATAATCAGTATTGGTTTCGTCAATATTCCCTTGTACGAATAATGGTGAGCAAATATAAAAAGCAGAGCGGTTCCAATGTAAGTGCTTTTTTTGTTTTACAATAAATATTGGCATGAAACAGATACTCGTATTAGGTACAAATATTCGAGATCATTTAATTATGTATTTTAAAAACTAATTGACGAAAATTAAAAAAATATCTACCAAACAAATACATCTGCATCAAATACCAAAATTTTAAAATGCATTCAATTCCTTTGAATTTAGTTTTAACCAATTAGATTTTATTGAAATGGCCACACCTTTTAAATTCACCGTTAATCTGTACAAATACTTTAAACTGAATTAACGGTTAATTTTAAAATGTGTTATCATATCAATAAAATTAACATTTAAAAATGGTCAATTTAAAAATTACTCATTGTATTTCAGAAAGCAATTAGATTATTATTTACATTAATTTATTTTTATGGGGTATTTAAATTAAACGACATATGATTGGTAATAGATAAAATAATGGTTTATTATTAAAGTAAATTTAACATAAATTACAATTTATTGAGAATACTTTAAAATTTGATTGTTGATTGTGGGATGTCCATAGTTCTGAATAAAAATTATAATATTCGTTAAATAAATTGAAAATATGAAAATATAAAAGGAATTGTAATTTTAGAAATTTAATAAGCATATAATTTTTGTAATCATTATGTTATTTATGTAGAAATATATCAATAAATATTTGTATATTTTTTATTTTCCACCTTCCATATTTTTTAAGAACAGACTCAAATGTAATCAAATTATAAAATGCATGTTTGATGTGTAATTTAAATTGAAAATATAAAATAAGATGAGAATAAAATAATTAAAATAAATATTTCGTATTTTAAATGTTACCATTTCCTCAACTTTCTATTTGTTTCAGAAAATTTTGCAAGATTTTATCACTAAATGACGATAGCATTTAATTTGATAGATGCCAACGATTTCAAGACCAAAATAACCGTACATAGACGTTTAATAAATACATCGTATTTTATTCAAGTTTACCAGGAGTCATTTATGTGTTGATCCAAATTTAATTATAGATTATTAGTTTAATTCTATGCGTACCATTTAATTTTGTCCTAGACTTCCCGATAAAATTCTTTCTAGATGAATATATTAATAACGAAGCTGTTTGGTTGTTTAGTTAACCAACCAAACAGCTTCCGAAAACAAATGCAAAATTATAAATAATTTCTTTAAAATAAAAACAACGGTCAGAAATGATGAAAGGTGATTTTGATTAGTTAATTTAAGTTGGTGCAAATAAATGACAATAAGATTTAAGATCAGGCAGACAGAAATGCTAAAACAACTTTATTTTATAATATACTAATGCGATTGCGCTATTATTAGAGGTGGGATTACGAAAGTATTATACTAACCTTTAAATATTTTATATACATTTTATACACATATACCAGATGCACACCTATTTTCTAAATATTTCATCCTTAAACACGAAAACTCTATCTTTAACCGTTTCCGAAATATTTGTATTTTAAAAAAAGCAGACCTTCTGTACATTATTATGTCCTGATACAAATTTATAAGCCCATGAAGTGCACCACCGTTTTTTATCAAAATTTAAAATTGCAATTTCTCATAATCGGTTAGAGATAACCACATGGTGTAAACGGTAAGATACATAGTAATGCCTACTACATTTTATACACATATGCCAGATATTCGGCTACAACAATTACTCTAACAAAACGAAAAAACTCGCGCAATTATAAGGATGATAGCATCGCTTTTGATTGCGAAAGATGCACAGCGATTTTTTCCACATTTCATCCTTAAACACGAAAACTTGATCTATAACCGTTTCCGAGATATTTGCATTTTTAAAAAAATAGACCTTCTGTACATTATGATATCCTGATACAAATTTATAAACAAATGAAATGTACCAACGTTTTTTATCAAAAATTTCTCGTAAACGGTTAGAGATAAAGACATGGTGTAAACGGTAAAATACGTAGTAATGCCTACTACATTTTGTACACGTATGCCAGATATTCTGCAAAAACAATTAGTCTGTAAATTTAAAAAATCTCATGCTATTACTAAGATTTTAGGTTCGCCTTCAATTGCCAAAGATGCGCAGCGATTTTCTACATATTGCATCCTTAGACACGAAAACTCTATCTGTAAACGTTTCCAAAATATTTGCATTTTAAATTAAAAAAAGATTGGCTGAAGATTATGAATTCCTTATGCAAATTCACAAATGTTGGAAAATGTACCCACATTTTCCAATAATCACTAACCGTTTACGAGATATTCCATTTTTTGTATTTGAAAAATGTTGGTACATTTTCCTACATTTGTGAATTTGTATCAGGAATTCATAATCTTCAGATTTGTTTTTTAATTTAAAATGGAAATATCTAGTAAACGTATAGAGATAGGGACATTGTGTAAACGTTAATATATGTACTAATAACTACTACATTTTGTACACATTTGCCACAGATTCTGCAAAAGCAATTAGTCTGTAAAATTAAAAAATCTCATGCTATTACTAAGATTTTAGGTTCGCTTTCAATTGCCAAAGATGCGCAGCGATTTTCAATATATTGCATCATTAGACACGAAAACTCTATATGTAACCGTTTCCGAGATATTTGTATTTTAAATAAAATAGACCTTTTGTACATATTATGATGTCCTAATACAAATTTATAAACCAATGAAATGTACCAACGTTTCTTATCAAAAATTAAAATTACAATTTTTCGTAAACGGTTAAAGATAAAGACATGGTGTAAACGGTAAAATACGTAGTATTGCCTACTACATTTTATACAATTATACCTGATATTCGGCTATAACAATTAGTATAAAAAAACTGAATAACTCGTGCAATTACAAGGACGATAGGATCGCTTTTAATTGCAAAAGATGCACAGCGATTTTCTACATATTTCATTCTCAGACACGAAAACTCTATTTATAAACGTTTCCGAGATATTTGCACATATACCTGATATTCGATTAATTTTAAAATTCATTCAATCCCTTTGAAATTAGTTTTAACTAATTATCAGGCAAGCAGAAATGCTAAAATAATTTTGTTCTACATTATACAAATGCGACTGCGCTTTTATTAGAGGTGGGATTACGAAAGTAGTTATTTTTAAATATTATTTTATTTACACAAGGAACAAAGACAACTGCCTCATATACCTAAATTTTAAAATGCATTCAATTCCTTTGAATTTAGTTTTAACCAATTAGATTTTATTGAAATGACCACACCTTTTAAATTTACCGTTATTCTGAAAAGTACTTTAAACTGAATTGAATTGAATTTAAAGTGCTTTTACAAAATACCGGTGCATTTAAAAAGGTGTGATCATATGAAAATTGCCATTTACAAATAGTCCATTTAAAATTACTGATTGTATTCAACAAAAATAACAGTTAGATTATTAAATTAGGAATTTATTTTTATGGGGTATGTAAATAAAACGAAATATGATTTATAATAAATAAAATAATGGTTTATTATTAAAATAAATTTAACATAAATTACAATTATATATACCTTTCCTATTTAATACTTTAAAATTCGATTGTTGCTTGTGGGATGTCCATAGTTCTGAATGAAAATTATAATATTCTGTTGAAAATAAATTGAAAATATGAAAATATAAAAGGAATTGTAATTTTTGAAATTTACAAAATGGTTGCTTATTTTTAAATATTTATAAGCATATAATTTTTGTAATCATTATGTTATTTATGTAGAAATATATCAATACATATTTGAATATTTTTTATTTTCCACTTTCCATATTTTTTAAAAACACTGGAATATTCAAATTCGTGAAATTTTTAAGAAAAGTAGTCAACTTAAAAAGAAGATTAAAACTTATCGCTTATGGTTTCTTTAATATCCTCTCATCAAATGGAAAGAATTAATTTTTTACAATACAAAGTTCATCAGTTACTATAATCGGCACTAAAACAGCTAGAGTAATCGTACATATATGCTGATTACATTAGTGAGTCGAATATAAATTCTTTATAATCAAATTTAAAGACTCTAAAAACGTCATTGTTGACTATAAAACTATATAAAAGTGAAGTATGTTTTTCATATATACTTGTCAGAGGATTGAATTTTAATTTTATTTCCGATTAACTAATTATTTATTTAACTTTTATAATAATAGTTCAGTTTGTAGCGTCGTCATGGAATACCGCATATTGCTTCTATTCCGAGTTACAGTTCGCCTCTATACTATTCTCAAATTGTGTATACGTGAGAAACGCAAAAAAAAAAAATCTGCATAAACTCGTAGTACAAATAAATAATTTCGCCAAAAGATTAGGTGCTATTTATTTTGTCCATTATTTAGCATTTTATTTTTGTATAAAATATGTAATCTTATCGATACAAAGATATATAAACGCATTACTCGTATTATTATATACATTTAATTTTATAATATTATTCTGATATAATTAGAAATAATCGAATGCTGATAAAAATGCATTATGAAAAATTTAATTTTGCCCGAATAAACCTAATACGTTTCGTAATTCCAATTTAATTGCAAAAGGATGCACATAATGCACGAATAATAGAATTTGCTTTTATATAAAACAATATTTACATTATCAAATCTTTAAGATAAATAAAAACACATGTGTTTTTGTAATTAGTTTTATTTATGTTATCATCCATCATATAATTATTAAATTTAATAATTTTAAATTAAGTTAGAAAATATCCTTCACAGCACACACACAAAAATGATTTGTTGCATTTATGCCCTGTATAGTAAAAAGAAATTGAAATTATTAGGATTTCAAGTGCTCGAATATCATTACAGTTAAAATAGCAAAGAATTATAAATTTGTTAAAAAGTAGCAATTTAAAAATTAAACAAAACAAAGACTTACCTTGGCAATCCACACATTTCGCAATTATTTAATTCACCTTTATTTATGAAAGTACAATGATTACAAGTCCAATTTTCACTTTGTGTTGCATTGTTAGATTGATCTGAATAGACGTCTCCTCTGAAAATTTCAAATTATTTAATTATTATTGTTCCTACCTATATGGTATATACGT
The DNA here is from genome assembly GCA_027564355.1 of Penthetria funebris. Taxonomy (NCBI): domain Eukaryota; kingdom Metazoa; phylum Arthropoda; class Insecta; order Diptera; family Pleciidae; genus Penthetria; species Penthetria funebris. Next base: position 9,304 of record JANSTX010055261.1, read on the forward strand.
ATGTTGGCCAAAAACTGTCATTACCGGGTGTCTAGTAGAAAACAGTCGATTATCATTTTCAATTTTAATTCTAGAGTCATTAAAATCACTGCAACATTGTGATTATATATAATCACCATGTTGCAGTGAATTTTAATGACTAACATATATGCCATAAATATACAAAAGCAGTAGTCTATGATATTATCGTTGTCAATTCAAATGGAATAAGAAAAGCGTTTCGTATATGGCAAGCAAACCAATCGCACAGTGATTAGGAACAAAACGTACAATTTAACATACATACGTTTTGCCAATTTCAAATGAGGTTCAGTAAATATATATAGTTTGAGCGATTTAAAGAACTCTTGAATTGGCCAAAATAAAGTCGTATGGTGAAAATAAATACGCATTTACTACTGAATGGTAGATTTGAATATGACATTGTATAAATAGTGAATCTCATTATTAATAATCAAATCGACGTAAAATGTCTGGCTTGTTGTAAACTCGGACAGATGTTACAATTTTCAAAAAAAAAAAATTATTTTAATGTAAACTTGCGTATTTTTTAAATTAACTGTTTATCGGTAAGTCTGCGAGTCATTGAAAAATTGACCAATAACATTGTGTCACAAATTTAAAACGTGCCCCACGCGCAAAAACTAATCATTTTCTGACTATTGAGTCTTGCAATAATTTAGATTTTATTTAATTAATTTAATTGCAAAAATCATTCCCACAAAGCTTGGCTATATTTTAAAACACAATATAAGTTAATTAAGAGCTGAGAATTTCCCTTTTAAGAGGATCTTTAAATTTACAACGAGTATGTGGATCTTTATACCTATAGAAAAAAAAACATAAATGAATCACAATGAAAGCAATGATTCAGAAATCAAAATTATATTATATGGGCAACATATGGCAACATATTCCAAATAATAAATCTTTGAATATATGAATAACAGAATGAAAATATATGGTTATAAATTTCAACTCAACTTCATTATTAGATATAATTAAGCGACATTTATATA
>JANSTX010055262.1:0-10321 GCA_027564355.1 Penthetria funebris
ACACTGGCGGTGTTGCGCTGTGGTCTTATGCGCCACAGAAGAGAAAAGATTAAAATATTAATAATATATATATATATATATATATATATATATTTGTCAAAATATCATTTATTGCCAAATATTGTCCGAAATAATTAATACTATCAAAAGAAAGAAATATGTTTTTATTGTCAACAGTAACAAAAATTATATGCAACAGCGATGTTTAAAAGGATATAAAATATTTTAACAAAAAAAAATAATCACCAACTTTGACAAATAAATGATTTAATACAATTTTTTTTGATAACTTCCGAAATAATCCTAACATCTATAACTCTTTTGGTTTCTGTATATTCATCTGTTATTAAGGACCACTTATAACAAGTCACGCATTTGTGACACATACGTCTCTTATGATGCCTGTTGAATAATAAGTACCTTAAGTACTTGTTTAGGTTTTCTCAATCCTTTTCCACCAAACAGCTATAAGGGAAAGAATATATAAGAGTCTAGAATATTTTGATTGAGAATCATTTGTTAAAACAACCAAAATTTTCCAATAAAACTACTCAATGTCAAAATAGATTTGGATGACCAATAAAATATTGGGATAATACGACCAATAAAATATATTAAAGTACAGAATATTAATGAATCACCATTGTTAAAGGTAAGACAAACAAATTCTTCATTCGCCTTTGTAATATTGATCTTTAGACTGAATTCTGACCTGTATTTTACAAGTCATTCAAATTTCACCCTCATGCACAACTCGCTAAACAAATGTCATCAGCAAAGTTGTGAACTTCAAGTCGAACGCGTTTTTATTATCTCATCTGATGTCATGCTGTTCAGAGTTTATTTTGATCTTAATCCAGTCTAATATTGTAATGTGTAATGTTCAGCAAAGTGATACACATACACACATCCTCAATTTACCCTTTTTTGGCAATTGTATTATCAACTTTTTTACAAGGTTGGATTACACCATCAGACAATTTTGATTTCTGTACTAAAGTACAGAATCATCTGAATTCAATCAATTGTGAAAACAAACAAAATTTTCTGAATTAAACTACTCAATGTTTGCAGATGTTCTTTCGTATTTTTATATTTAACATTTTAAATATGTGAAAAGGACTACAAAATAAAAATAGGGATTATTGGAATCTAACAACCTTTTTATGATGTAATCAAATTATGTAGAACGGAACAGATAGTTCCTTTAATATATGTGTATTTATTAGATATATATCCTATCATATCCTCCAATTTTTCTATATTGGTTTCTTTTTATTAAGTTGAAAAGCAAATATTTTTCTTCATTCAGTCAATTTACGTATTAAGAAGATCTCCAAAAAAAAAAAAAGGTTCGAAAAATTGTTTGAAAATATATTCTAATAAAGATGGAAGTTTGCCAGGACTTAAAATACATAAATCCAATAAATAATATTAAATGTTGTTCAATTGCTCAAAATATATTACACTAACTGATATATTCTTGAACATATAAACACATTATTGAGAAAGAAGATATGGTAAGTTAAAATAATGATGTTTACAATTCTGAACTTGTCATAAAAATGTGCCATATAAGCCACAATCTCCACATTTCCTACAAATTACAACCCAAAATATCTGACTTGAAGCCTCAAATACTTGAACCAACATTCTTCGCCCTAACAAAATATCTTAAAACCATCAGATATATAACAAGTATGTTTCTCTTCTCCAATAGATGAGAAGTATCGCATCAACAAACTAATTAGCTTAAAAATTCAGAACCAATCAAATGAATTATTTTTATATACAGACAGTATAATTCTTCTTCTTCTTCTTCCTTGCCTTATTCCTTATTCAGGGTCGGCCCTCCTACTTCTCAATCTATTACCATATACTTATTTGATATAAAAGTCGAGATGATGATGACACATAATGTGATATAATGTGATTTCATGGATGTTGTCCAATGAAGAAAAAGAATACCTATTTCTGATCTAATTTTTCATCATCTGCCACTTCACATATCTCAAGAGCAAATTAATTTTCTAGTCAGAAGAAAATCGATGATTGAATTATACGTTCAGTTGTTCAGGAGGGAAACGCCGTAACATGCTTTTTCTTTATAAAAAGTAATATCCACCTACACTTTCTATTCATATCGTAAATAATGTATTTATATTTCGAATTTAGATGAAAATTTTGGATAAATCTACAACTACTCGTATATATGTAAAACATAAAATAAAACATGAATAATGGACATGGATGATATCCTATTTTTAGGAAAACCAGCATATATAAAGAAAATTCATATTGTTGAGATTAGAGACGACCGATTTTATAGATTTTGTATATCAAAGATTTTCTTGTGAATTTTGATTTGAAAACAAAAAAAAAAAACAATTTATTTTATTATCAAAAATAAAAGAAATAAAAGAAATAAAATAATAAAAATCTTTAGCTAACATTTTCGACCTCTGTTTCGCCCCTTAAATATTACAAAAAGGCTGCTCCTTCGACCGAGTATACATAAAATTGTATTCTTTTCAAATAAATAAGAAATTCACTGAATTGTTTTCATATTTTTCTTCTTCGTGTGTGATCAAAAAACCCATATGTAAATGCTCGTACTTATTAAGAAATTAAAGATTGATGCTTAAATACATACCACTGTTGATATCAATAATATTAGCATTCTGTCAATTACTACGGATTCTGAGGAGCATAATATCAACTTCAACTATGGAATAACTTCTACAACAGACAATGGAAAAAAAATGTGGTAATATAATTCACTGACCCACTGACCCGCATTGGGCCTATTCAAAATAGAATCTATAAATCTTTAAACGATCTTAAATTTATCCTTAAATCATCGTATATCTGGTCATCGAGCAACAAAATTTTCGATAATACTTTAACTTCAGGAGTTTTCTGAAGATCTTCAATTGATATCAGCTGTCCATAGATAATTTCAAAACTTAATAAGTTGTAGAGTAATGCGTAAGAAATCGATATCATTGTCGATTATTAATTTATGCCCTAAGATTTCTTACGAAGTGAATATACAGATGATAAATAATAAGTACCTACAAATTTTACCATATTACATGCATCTATTTTGTCTGCCATATAACTAATGGAATGAAATTTTATATTATACTATGAGTTGTCCAAATTATTGGTTGCCATTATTTTTAAATTTAATTTTCATTTAATCAAAATTGGTATCAGTTTCAATGGCGTTTACCAAGAAAATCTATTTTCCAAAATACATAGTATCATTATATTTACTATTAAAATTTTATGGTATATTCAATTTGGGTTGATGTTTCGAGAAAATAAAAAAGGAAATAAATTCGATTAATTTCACAAATTCAATAATTTATATTCTTCAGGAGTATGACTTTCTTACTTTTGAAATGCGGATACTCTGCACATAGAAGGAATGGAAAAAGGTAATTGATGAAAAAAAGCAATATTAAAAGATTATAAAAGTGTATGTAAGTGAAAGACATAGTTAAAAAGAAACATAAAAACCCCTAAATTGTTAAAAAAAAAAAGTCCTAAATTGAAGTATCTATAAAATGTTATTGCTCGTCGTATCCAACTATACCATCAATGCCTTCAAACCATACAAACATACAATGCACAAGCATATGAAATGGGTTTCTATTATTTTCAATTCTAACAACCCTTATACACATCATATTATTTAATAATATCACAATTTAATAAACTCCATTTTCAGGAGGGTAATCTTCATTTAACTTCCAGAATAATTTTTTTTGTCTTGTTTTTTTTTCCATGGTAATATATCGACGTCAATTCCAAAAATTCCTGTACCATCCCTTTTACTGCAAGTATATACATATATCTGTACATCTTTTATATCATCCTTAATAAACATTTATACGTAAATTTAATATATTTTTTCTACACAACATTTTCAATTGTTTTCCCTTTTTATGTTATATTTTTCGCCTTATAAATACAACAACAATGGCGCAAAAAAAAAGGACGAAATTAGATGACAAAATTAGAACACTTGAAAAAAGAAAAGATAATCAAATTAAAAGATTAAGATGAAAATTAAGATATTAGAAAGGTTAGGGCAGAAATTAGGAATTGTTTTTCCATGGAAATCCGCATCTATATATACTCGTGTACTCGAGTACAGAGGGTATATACTCTTTAGAATTAAGGCTTATATATTATATAGACTCAACTCCTGTGTATCTGACATAATCTTAGACTGAATCTTGTTGTAACAGAAATTATGATAAAAAAAAAGAAAAAAAAAATTAAAAGAAAGTTGAAATATGAAGCGAATTAAGAAAGACAAAAAAAAAATAAAGCAGTAGTACTTTCATTTACATTTTAATTCAATTAAGATTTAATAACAAATGGCAAAGAATATGAAATGAATTCCATATTACAGTTCATAAAATAAAAAGTTGAGACTCATTTATTGTATACCACACCTCACCAACAGCCTATACATATAGAAAAGCAAAGGAAACTCGAAAAAATGTGCAACCCCAAAACAATTTTGAAATTTACATAATTTATTTTCTATACGAGTATTAAATTCAATGATAATATCGATAAATTGAAGAACACTGACAGTATAATTTTATTAAAATTAACCTATTGCATGTTGGTTACCATAACCTAAAAATCCAATTTTAATAATTTCATTTCAACGACCGGGCCTTACAAAAATAACTGTAAATTACTAACAAAAATGTTTATCAATCAAAGTTTTTGTGTACGTAAAATATTAAATTATAAAATATTTTCAATATTCCTGTTCGCCTGTTACGCATTTGATGATTTTCAGATATTTTCATTGGACGTAAAAACGTATTGTTTTTCCCTCTCTTTATTATTATTGTTATTTCTCGAAATCAACACATCCAAACATACATACTCGTCCATTCACAATTATTTAAAATACCAGAGTATATTCGTCAATTTATGAATTCCTGATACAATGGTCAGAATTCTGATTTTGTGTTCTGTTTATAGTTTTATATCCAAATGCAGATGAAAATTAGATGATTTGATTTAACATGTTATCAGGTGTACAGAAACCCATATATTCTGATGCTTAACATGAATATATTCCAGCATGTTTTCTAATATATCATATGGATTCTTTTTAATATAGGATAATAAAGAACATTAAAAGAAACACAATTGTTGTATAAAATATTAATTTCCATTTATTTAATTGTTCCTACACATCTTTTTAATTTTATTTCGAAGTTTTGTTACATTTATTATTTATTATCCACTTGCTGTTTTTGTTTTTTTCTTATTTGTCAATAATTCTTAATAATTAATGCATCTTTTAGGTACAGTTTAACTGTATTAATTCCGGTACAATCTATAAGAGAATAAAATAATATTATTAAATTTGTTATATTGTTATAAAAATATAATTAACATATTGACCCCCTCAAAACTATATATGACATTAAAGATGGACGTCCTCATCTCAAGACTACGTTGCTTCCTAGATGAACACAGGTGGAAGGTGTAACATATGTGGAAGCAATTCTGTGAATTTGTTCGAATTTTCGCCAGATGATGAGTAAAAAACGGAAATGAAACTATTATATTTCCGTTTTTTAGTCATCATCGTTATTTAATGATCAAGTTTGTTTTGTTATCACTAAAGTGTTCCTTTATTAACCATGTACAGATTGACAACAGTGAATTTTTCATGAATATCCCATGCTTTACTTAAACTTTAAGGTAAAACATATTTTAAGGCAAATTACTAATTACTTTAAGGCAAATTACTAATTGTATCGATTTCACTTCAATCGATAAAATATAGTAATCTAATGAACCGTTAAAAATAGATATAGAGTTCTCTGTGCATAGAAATGTTTAAATTAGGTTTATGAGATTCAGTTAGTTAATTAATTAATTTATTAATATTTGTATATAATAAATTGCAATAAAATGGCTACAATAGAAAGACTGAGTATCAAGGGTTTGAAGTAAATTTACTAGCCATATAATCTGAAATTTGTGAAAATATTCAATGGATTGTTGCGGTTAGTTGGACTTGAGCGCTTTTCATTAAAACGATTTTCCAATGAATTAGCATAATGTAAAGCTTATTTTAAAGTTATTTGTACCTCTTCTTCCTCTTTGAATAGGAAAAATAAAATGTTCAAACAATAAATTACACTTAAAATCAAAAACATAAACTTTAATCATTTCACTTAATTTATTGATAAATTTAATTACCCAGAAGAACTTTTGTTTACTCAATTTTTTTTTTTAATTTTTGTTCTTATTTATCTTCATAATTCCAATTAAAATATTAAATTTATGAGAGGAATGATTTTGTAACAAAAATTTTTAGAAAATCATAACTTCATAAGTAATTTAACTTTTTAATTTATTTTTTCCATAGGAAATTATATTAAAATTAATAATTTTCTACAATTCCTATGTGAATTTTCATGGCGTATTTTTTCCACTTCCATTGATTACAATATTACAACTATGAAGTATAAGAGCATAATAATGTTCTTTTCCAAAAATTTAAAAAAAAAAACTATTTTTGGCTAATAAAAATGCCCGACTTGTGAATAAAACTACTTATCAAGTAGTTAAATGCGGGAAGTGAGGAAAAAAAACGGAAGTATACACAAACAGAAATATTCATAACTTTTTGATTTATAGGAATACGAGGAATTATTAGCTAGACAAACAATATTGTGTACTAAAATAGTTAGAAATATTTGTTCCTATCATATAGACTCTATCTATGTCAAAGTATACCTGATTGCAATAATATGGCAAGGATGTCGATAAGAAGAGATAAAATCTTTAAATGGAAATAAAATTGGGATAAAGAGGCGAAACAGTCTGGTATTCTACTTAAATTTTCACATGAATACAATTAGCAAAAGTCACAATAACAATGTAGCCTATTACTGAAGAATGATGAAACACTCCATGAAACTCGAATCTTACGAAGCCATGACTGTAGTTTCTGAAGTAAAATACTTCTGCAACTGTGTGTGGTACTTAAATTATGGAACATATGCTTGACATTGATAAAAATGATATCAAGGATGTTCTGGCAAATATTGTAATTCAGTTTCTATAGGGAAATATTCGGGCATCTTTGGACTTATGACAATCTTTTGACATTATTATATTTTCTTTACAAAATTCGCAACCATATTAGTGCTAAAGAATTTAATTTGCAAAAAACGCAATATTGTGTAACATTCTGTCATAGCTCACATTTTCCAATACTTTTGCCTTCATGAATTCACATCAATTTCAGCACCATCTAATATCAAATAATATCCCAAATATTGGAAGCTTTGAAACCAGTGTACACATACTCTAGTAAGTCGCGATCTATTTGATGGGTATATCAGTTAATTATAAGTACACTTCGTCAACCCTGATATGTACCACAAGTTCACTTTTAGCATTTCTAATATAATATTATCACCAATGGTCGCCTTACTGCATTTTAGATGCAGTAGTGCTGATTGGACTTCATATAAGTTTTTTTGCATTTTAGAACTCAAAAGCTTGTTAATGTACTTTGTCATCAAACATAAATTTTACTGATTTAAAATTTGACGTTATGCTCTAAGTTTTTCTCATGTAATATAAATTTGAAGCAAGTTGTGCCAGATCTGCATTATTCTCGAAGTATTTACATTTATTTCGTCATAGTTTTTCCATATATGCAATAATTTATTTCATATATTACATAAGCTATTATGTAGTTTAAGTAATTAATCCCACAAAGTTAATCACATTGGTCTATATTATGCACTTGTTTAAAAATCGTGGACTAATTAAAATTTAAATTTAAATTAAATTTTAATTATCATTAAATAATCGTATTATTATTATACACGAAATTCTATTTTATTGCATTTTAAATGTAGGCGAGTGCATATTTGAGTTTTCGTTTATGAATTATATGCAATTAACTTTTAGCTAATTAATTTTTCATGGTGAAAATATTCCTTCGAATGTAAATACTCGTAGTTATGCAAAATAATGGTAATGAGTGGGTATTTCCTAAATATGTGTGAATGACACACGCAGAAACATCCCATATTTTTGTCCACATGGTTGCAATATTGCAATAATTAACTTTTATCTATAATTGACATCATATTTTATTGCAAAATTTCCAAAAATATGATGATGCATACTTCGCAAATGAATTTAAACACATTCACATCCCCTTTTTAGTCTCTCTGTCAACTGCTCTGGCATTATAATGACATACTGATACCATCTGTGAAACAGTCTTCCTGAAAGAATTTAAATTCCTGTGTAAATATTTTTATATTAAACACATAATTTCAGGGATTTAAGATTAATAATATGATAATTGATGTTCATGACCTTTAAATTATATATATATATATATATATATATAACAACTTAGATTTAAATATTTTTTTAAAGAATTAATCGTTATCATTAATAATAAGAGGTCATTCTTGATTATTTATTATTATTATCAATTAATTATTATTAATTGTTCCTATATTTTAATAAAATAAACAACAAAATCAAAATCGCGTATAGCAGCATTTTATTCATTAGTTTAGCATTTAAGCTTTGAATAATTAAATATTTATAATAAAAAAAAAAATAATAATAATTTTAATTTTTATAAAATTATAAATAAATAAGGTATAAGTAAATTGATAACCTATCACCATGACACTTACACAGAAATAGTATTGTTTTGAACATTCAAAAATAATCAAAGACATGAGGTCAATCAATGTTTCATAAATTTATGATCGAATAGAAACAAACAAGAAATCCGAAGCAGAATATACCCCTGAATGTATGAATGGATAGCCGGGCAAATATAATTGCGATTTGATACAACATACAAGTTATAGAATGAAAGAGTAATGACAATTGCGTTCCAGGTGATGTTTCAAAAGTATCGAGACGATCTTCTCATAATCAGTAAATAATATATATAAGATACAAGGTACAACCAAAGTGACACCATACTTATTTTACTAACTTTATGATAGTGTAGTGAAAAATTCAAGTCACTGTTTACATATTTATTGTTGTTTCCAGGTTACAATAAGAATTAAATGTGGTCATCTGTAGACTTTCATCTTGAAAATATGTGGAAAAGGAATAGAATGTGTAGCAATTGGCTAAGTTAATGATTAATGATTATGTGCAGTGGTCATATTAGTGCCTAAATGGTAAACAATAGAGTTTTTCTTATGGGTCTCGTTGAGCCTACAGACATTTCAAACTATCGTTTATGATGTTACTTTCAATTGCCACAATAATTTGGTATTTCACCACAAGCTGTAAAAATTAATTTCTGCTCGTAACATCTGATTATATATTACTCTTGGACCCACTATAATTTGGCGACATTCCTTTTTTTGTTTTACAGCAGCGACTGTTTTTGTATGAAATAATAATAGAAATATAACTTGTGTACGTTAGTGTTTTTGTTTTGTTGTCTGTAGAGTTTAAAAATGATTATTAATTCATTATCCTAATAGTGTTTTCGTGAATCTGAACGTGATCCTCCGTTCACGTGAAATACTAAGAGAATGTGTTGTCTTGGAGAACGTGATCGATTTCTTCCACATTTCCGATTATCTCGTCTTGATTTTGTAATTGTAATTATTAGTAACTATCGACGCGGTTATCAAACGTGAAAATCTATGGAAATGAGTCTAATTGAGTTAGTTCTAGAAGTTTAATAACATTGACTAATACAATCATCATTCTAGGAGCATTTTCGGACATATAGTGTGTATTTGATAATACTTTCATAGGTCAATTGAAAGAACTGGTCCATTGATTACAGTAATCCATTCCTTTACTTCATAACTATATAATGAAACCAATAGAATTATTACCGACCTGTTTCAATCCGATTCATCAAATTGTCTGCGAACCATTATATCTTACCTATTCTTTACGCAGTTTATCAACGTTTATACGTCCAGCAGTTCTAGGAAAATGTACTCTAAAATCTTGTTTTGATTATTCGATCAGATATCGGCTATTGGGACATTTCATAGGTTTGTGAATTTGTATGAGGACATCATAATGTTCAGAAGATCTATTTTATTTAAAATACAATGGTTATAGATAGAGTTTTCGTGTCTGAGTGTGAAAAATGTAGAAAGTCGCTGCGCATCTTTTGCAATTAATAGCGATATCGACATCCTTGTAATATTACGATTTTTTTCCATTTTTTAGGCCCTGGGAACGAAGTTCCAAGGGTCTATTGTATTTGATTCCGTTCATGTAACGCCAAGAAATAAAC
>JANSTX010055263.1:0-10320 GCA_027564355.1 Penthetria funebris
AATTAGAGCTATTTTGGCATTGAATGTGTTTCTAATTAGTTTATTTGCCCTATATTCTGCTGGCGTTTTTAGGCTTCTATATTTTAAATACGCCTCCGGTTTTACAGTGGCCAAAATCTTCTGAAAAAATTTCAACAAATTCACCGTCTATCAGACAAGAAAAATTGTATCATCAAGAAAAATGAACGAGGCACAGATTCCAGTAATTGAAAATACTTTTAATATTTTCAATTACTGAAGAATGTTTCACGAAAAAGCGTACCAGAAACGAAAAACCAACTTATGCGAATGTAACGGGTTGAATAAAGAATAAGTTACAACAAATTCACCGCCTATTGAGACCTAGAAAAGACCTTCAAATTGGACATGCAAAGAATTACAAAACTAGTGGACAGTTGTAAAGGGGCTACCAAAAAAAAAAATACGTATAAATGCCAGACAACCTACGAGTAGCGAAATGCAAATGGAATCATGCAACACATACAGGAAATTCGGATCAGACATACGTGAAAATAAAACGCTATAAAATCTATGCAAAATATGCAACTATTGCAACTATTATTATAAGCATTCTGACACAAAAGGGATATGTGTATTTCTGTTGCGGCAATATATTGTCCACCAAAATATAAAATGCAGTGCGATGAGTATTAAGATTTTCTACGAACGTTGGGAAATCATTTTATATTTGGAGGAGACTTTAATGCAAAACACACCTTCTGGGGATCAAGAATGCCGACGAGAAGAGAAAACAACGAACTATATACGGCGGCATCAATTCCATTCAACTGGAAAACGGTATTAGGCCAACTGATACACATAAAATTCCGGACATATGATCCAACTACATTTACATTAAGGATTGTTTTGATTTATCATCGGATCACTCACAAAACAACAAGCACCGTGACTAACAAATAAAAACACCGTTTAGGATGGATACAAATTTGAATTAGAACAAAAAATCAATCTGTGTTTGCCATTAAAAACCAACGAGCAATTAGATAGTGAAACAAAAAAATTTACAAACATGCAACAAGGGGCATGGAATAACACACCAGAAGCAAAAAGTGGGATAAAAGGTTTAAATTATCCTACAGACAAACGTGAAATGGTGAATGAGAAAGGAAAAGCAAGATGAAAATGGCAACATACTAGATGTACTGAAAATAATGAATATGGATATTCGGGATTGAGCAAGATATAGGCAGTAAGGACAACAAGGAAGAGAAGTGTGTTGTAAATGATAATGTTACCATTGCTACGTTTGCTGATGATATTGCAGTTATGGCAATAGGAGAAGATGGTCAAGAAACAACAGCGGAATCACAAACGGTCATTGACCAAATAACTATATGGCAAAAAAAAAAAATGGCGAATAAAACTAAATTAGAACAACCCGAAACATGTTAACTGTTAACTTCACCAACAGAAAAGGATAAACCTTGCTCCAATTATTATCAATCAACAGGTTATTACCTACAAAAACAATGCAAGGTGTTATTCTGAATGCAAAATTGTTGCGTTGGAAGGTGCATGTTAAAAGGAAAAAAGATGAAATGAAAATCAAACTCAGAAGTATGTACTGGTTGCTTGGAAGACATTCTAAGCTATCAATACACAACAAGTGTTGTCAACGAAAAGAAAAGACAGCGTCGTTCGTGAGTCTTATATTTTTATGTTATTCATGGGATATATGTTTGATTCACTGGTAATGCAATTTCTTCAGTGTTATTGTCATGTACGGTAATCGAAAGCTAATTCTGATGTAGTGAAACAATTTAAACTTTACACAGTACCTCATTTAATATTATTTAGCAATGGCATTCTTAATTTACAAAGTGGTTTTTTAATTTTTTTTATACTAATCGGACAAAAATTACCATCACCACTGCCAATATATTGTAGTGACGAATCTTTTTGGGTTTTCAAAAATTTACTATATTTTGCGCGCCAAGCTCTTAAGCTAAGACCAACCGTAAAAAAATTAGAACAATTTCGACTATCATTATTTATTGATTGTAACTTAGTGAAATTACTACTTAAATACTTTCGATAATCTTTGGAATTAATTGGTAAAAATTTATTTGATTTATCTAATGGCATTCGTGAATTAAATTTATGTTTTGTATTGGTTTTCGATTTACTTAATTCTAATGAAGACCGTTTTGTTGATGAGGTTAAAATTGGCGATAAACTACTAGTTGGGTCTATGTTTTGATTGTTAGCATTATTATTACTATTACTATCGATACAACATTTACTACCTATGCATTTTAATTCTGTTTTAACATCGTTACTATTATTTGTGTGATTATTACTATTATTAATACAATTTTGTAAATCTTGTGAAAATGGTTCATCAATTTGTATAACGGTCATAAGACGTGGTCCACAGCTAGCATGTCTTCTTGCTGAATCACTTGATTTTCTTTCGACACTTTCGTTTGCCACTTTTTTTCGTTGCATTGTTGTTGTTGCTGACCTATTCACAGAAGATTGTGATTTTGATATGGTTTTTTCATTTCTATTATTACTATTATTATTAATATTACTACTATTAATATTACTATTACTATTTAAATTTGTTGATTTTCTAAATGGCATTACCGATTTCAATTTATTGCTTGATTTGCAAGATGATACAGAAGCGGACGATGTTATCACTAATAATTCATTATTAATATTATTATTTGTTGACTTAATATTAATACTATTATTATTATTATTATTATTATTGTTGTTATTATTATTATTACTATTACCATTATTTTCATTTACATTATCAATTAAATCCATTAAATACGGAGTTTCACAATTACTATTGGTAGTATTAGATTTTGTAACTTTGTGCCTGAGTAAATGCTGACCGCTATTATCAGTTACAGTATCCTTATTACTTGATCCAATTGCACAATTTGATTTCGATGAATGTATTTTTTGGAAATCACGATATTTTTCCTTTTTATGACTATGACCATTTTTTTGGGTAATTTGACTACCTTTTAGAAATAAATTAAGTCCTAAATAAGCTGGCGCTGGTGGAATTATTTGTTTATAAATTAGTTCAAAGCCACCGGTTGATGATTTTTGATCATTACGATAATCAATTACAACTGAAAATAAAAACGAAAAATAAATTCAATATTCAAAGTTAATTTGCGGAAGATGATAAATGGATTGGCCGACTATAATCGAGGTTAATCCATGCATCTTTACCTCGACGCGGCGCCACTGGTTAATCGACCACGCTATATGTAAGAAATTGACGTTTGTCGATTACTGATAATGCATATCAACTAAAATATTCAAGCGCAAAATGAATTCACAGCAGAATCAACTGAATGGAAAGTCAGTAACGATGGAAAAGTTTATGTTTACCACGTACATTTCTTCTCGACTGTTTTAATTAATTTTCATATTCGTCGCCCGAATGTAAACACATTATACAACGTCGCATACTGCAAATGTAAAGAAAAGATGGATTAATTATGTTTAAGCTATGGGTGATGTAGTACCAAGAATTATTGTATTTATTTGGATTCCTGAAACAAACTCAAATATGCATGTAACAACAAATGTAAACTCAAATCAATCATAATTATCCACTTATACATTTGAATATTTCAATAGAGTAGTGCATAAACCCAAGCTACCTACTTTGTTGTTGAGTTGTATTTTCAACCAGTTATATGTCGGCCAGTGCATTCGTCACCAACCTTGCCGCTTTTACATAATCTAAACACTTGCAGATTCAAACGTATCTCTTAAAGGTGATACAACGAAGTATTATATAAAATTTATGATGACTAAATAACAATATGATGCAATTAAATTTATCCGATAATCAAAGAACTCAGATCATGGTCTTTGATGAGACTAAGCTGAATGCTACAATACAATACATATTAGCAATTACAAGATATTCAACACTAATAGAGAAAACAATACTAATTGTCGTGGTGACGACATGACAGTTTTTATCAAAAATGAACCAGATAAAAATCAAATCTATATTCAACACAAGTACGTGTCTAACGCACCTATTCAAGAAAACTTTAATTTATGGCACGTTGTTACTTGTCACCTTCAAAGCTTGGAAATTTGCGACCACCACTAGATTTTGTTCAGTATTCAAAAATTTGCCGAAATTTCTATATTTATCTCTTTCAGCAACCACCGCATCAATTGTTAGAAACAGGAAAATATTCATCTTTTTCTTCTTTCGCTAGTTCATAGACCTGTGTTTTTCGAACAATTTAGTTGTGAGATGCAGATGTCCAACTTTCTCACTATCTCTTTGCAGGCGTTCCTATAGACCATCTTACACCTGGGTGTTGTTTCATTGCAATATTTGCGATCCTATTATCTGGCATTATTTCAACATGGTCTCTCCAATAACGATTTCTGGTTCTTGTCCATTTTACTATAACATGAATTTGACATTCATTTTGGTTATCATCACTTCTGCTGATTATATATCTGAGTGGATGACCGGTGATAGTACGTAAGATCTTTATTTATGTCGTCCTCATAAGTTGCTTAGTTCCTGACGTATCACTGCGGCTTTCCACTGCATATGTTAAAATAGTTCTTAATCATGTTTTAGAAATTCATACTTTGCTTTCTAGTAACATGAACTTGTTCCAAAGGACGCCACAAAGGCATCCAGATATTGATGATATTGATGCAGTCTTGCAGCAACATCTCAATAGCTGCTTGTTTCTAGACCCTGTATCTTATTGGTTCTGCATCTAATTGGTTTTGTTTTAGTGTAAATAATAGACGTTGCAAATTTTCCTCATTTTCTGCAAGGAGACTAGAATCGTCCGATACTGATCACTTGATTGCCCATTCTATAACCAATTCGAGTAGGTTTAATTTTCAGTATGATTTTCTTCAAACTTTATTGAACAATGTTGGGCTCAAACTATCACCCTGAAGGATTCCATTTGATATTGGTATTTCATTGGTGAGCTTTCCATTTACTTTAATTCGGCGTTGTGTTAACATTCATTTGCGTATAAGGTCAGTTATGTTTTGCTGGATGTTACTAAAATGTTTATAACATCGTTAAGTTGGATGCGGTCGAAAGTTAGTGCAAGATCGACGAAGCACATGAAAATTGGTGTGTTGTATTCAATGGACTTCTACACAAGTTGTCGTCATATGAATGTTGAATCAATAGATCTGTTCTTTCTAAATCTATTTCGTTCATCGCAAATCTCAATAATTTTAGTGAAGAGTTTCTGATCAGCACTTAAGAAAGTGATACCCACGATAGTTTCTCGGATCAGTTTTACTGGCCTTCTTAAATATCATATATGTATTAGACTACTTCTCCAATCTGTGGGTATCTCTTTACATTCAAGTAATTTATTGAAAAATTTAACAATCTCAGTAATTAGAATGTCCCCACCATATTTCAGATACTCGTTTGAAATATCATCAATACTAGGATATTTTCTATTTTTCAATGTATTAATCGCTTAAATGTTGGTCGACATGGTTCTTATTCTTCCACTACATATGAGCACATAGTAATTGTATCTATACATATGACCCCAATATTCCACTATCCCCACCTGTGGCCGGGCCCACTTGCAATCAACTTTGACTATATTTACATTTGACTATTTCTATATTTCATAAGTCCTGTCTATTTTACCCTCATATCTGATTCAGTTAGACCTAATCTGATACCGGTTCAGTTTTTATCTTGATCATAAGTCAGTCCAAGACGAGCAGTGTTTTCCATTCAATCGATTGATTAACAATAATTCTTAATGTATTGATATGGTCTGTGCAAAGTTTGCATACCCTACCTGACCTGAAACCTGCACGAACCATTCAAACACCTGTGTCTAAAATTTAAATAATCCTATATAGAACAATATTAGCTAGAACCTTATTTTAAATTATTTAGCTAGTTGACATTCCAGCAGTTCTCATACACAATCAAGTTAATTCTTCTCGGCAGATGTTGTAATGCGTTTTTTTATAACGTATTGGAGGAGAATCCCCGAATCGTCTGGTAGCCGGTCTTTGGTCCATCGGACTCTGAACAATTTGAACCTCGTTTGAGATTAGTAAACCGTTCCTAGATTAAATTGGACGTTCTGTTCTAAAGTCCTGTTCTTTTAGTTTATGAGTTCTTTAGTTTTTTTAGTTATTTTAATTTGCAGCGTCTTGTACCCGAACTGCAATGATTAGAGTTGGGACAACCTTTGCCACATAACTGAAATATAATCATCACCTTTCTTATTCTGCTGCAGACGTAGATCTACTCGATTAGACAACAAAATGTTTGTATTATTAATAACATATGAAACTCGTCGTGGTAGCATAGAGGTAAAATACTAGACTAGTGCGGCTATAGACCTGACTTCGAACCTCATTGTAGAAAAAATTTACAAATTGTAAATTTATCACTTTGCACTTAACCGCGGTTAAACAGAAACAAATTATAATTTACCGAATAATAATACAGACAATTTGAGTCGCATTTGACCTTGGTCTTTAAATCAAGAAGTAAAAGTATTTTAACTTAGTTACACAGAATATCAATGATATTCCGATCAGTACCAGTACAATTAGTAACAAGGATCAATCATGTATTCGGAATTCTTTAATTTAATTAATTATTGATAGAGTACTCATCAATTTTTTAGTGCTTTATTGAGTTTGGCTTAAGTTCAGGTCGATCAAGTCTATAACAATAGCTTTATAATTAAATCTAGGAATGATTTTCAATCGGCCGTGGTAGCATAGTGGTGATGCGTTAGACTAGAATGACGGTAGACCCGTGTTCGAGTCGGTTAAAATAATATCATTTGTTTGTTGAAATTATAGGTTCTCTTCCGACATAACATTATGAAAATTATATAATTGCACGTTCTGAGTACCGTATTCAAAACAATGAATATAAAAAGGATAATATCCTTTGCGAACAAAGTTTACTCTGGATCTAGTATAATAAAAAGAAAATTTCAAATCACCACAGACTACAAAAAATTATAATTAATATTACATACCTTTGACGACATCTTCTAAACATTGTGGACATAAACGAGCGGTTATAGTTGTTGATGCACTTAAGTCAGGACTAGAATTAATTTCAATTAACCATGGTTGAAAATCTTCTGATATCATAAAATCAGCTCCAAATAATTCAAATGTATTCATACGTCTATCCATACCATCTTGTGAAGCTAATAGTGTTCCAATTAAAGCTTTTTGCATACCAGGATAAATTCGCTCATCCCACATATGGGCCTTATCAATTTGCCGTAAATACGCTTGAAACGTATGACAATCCCACATATTTTCTTTTGGTAAACGTTCATCGCGTTTCCCATTGCGATAACGTTTTTGTATTGCGTGATTTGTTAAGTGAACAGATTCGTGAAAATTGACAAGATTAAATTCTTGTGAACTGAATCGTAAATAACTTTCTTTATACATCCAAATAATTAACGGTTGAACACTGGTGACCAAGAACCATTGTCGAATATCAAACTTACAATTATGTATAATTAGTGGACGTTCTAAAATGGAATTAAATAGTAAAGTTGTAGTATTTTGTAATCAAATTTAAATAATCCTTTATTATATAACAAATTACAAAATATTATTAATTAAAATATTTGTGAACGGTGTTAATTATTTAGAATACAACACATCGACTCCTAGATGTTTATAGTATGCTTAACTTAAAGAAGTAAATATTGACAATTGGAACAGTACGGGTAGAACATTAATCTTTCAGGCTAAGATGACATACATACTTGCAAACTGAAATTACTAAATACAAATAAATTCATAATGACTAGGTTTGATCTGGTGGATCAAGAGGTCATCTTTCAGCGGCTATAGTAAAAAAGACAGAGACGTAATTTAAATTATTGTCTTGGTAGTGATGTATTAAAGTGAAAATAATGTACGAAATGCTTATGATTTAGCAAAAAAAAAAATTTGAAGGAACGGTTCCAGAAGATGACACGCACTGACAGCATACCATTTGCAAAGTTGATCATTAATATATATTAGTACAATTGATTTCACTTGAATCCTTGAATCGTCTTGTAGTCGGTCAACCGGACTATGAGCAACCTGAACTTCATATTACATACTCCGTATGTACCCATCACAAAATTCACAGCCTATGTTGTTTGGATCTCTTAATCGCAACAAGGTATTGTGAAAGTTGACTATGAAAAGCCTCCTTATCATCAGATGATGCTAGCATAGATGCGTAAATTTGAACTATTGTTACACATTGAATCTCTCTCATTATTAGATCTGATATCGGATTCCATTCGAAAAGAATACACATTATAGAGATGCTTATCAACTGTGACAAATAAAAGAATTGTACTAGATGATATTAACCTTTTTCTGTTTTCCTATTAAGAGTTTAAAATTTTTTCCTTCCAATTACAGCCCTATAGTCATTACTTGAATTTTATCCAAGGTATTGGAAAAATTATTAACCTCAAGAGCATATCTTACCCGAAATCCAATAAAATTATTCATGATCGTCAGCACGGGTTAGGGTCACTACCCGTGACCATCGACAGAATTCAAAGGCAAGCCTTTTAACTTATAGGTGATGAACAAATCACCGACCATATAAATTCTCTTCAGCATAGACGCAATGCGGGGTTGACAACACTCTATAGATATTTTCTGTTTTCACTCACGCTTAAATTTCAACGTTTATGTCGCGTACATCTCGTCTGTGAACCATCTTTCTGGGAATGTGTTTCCTAAATTTTACGGCCGCCACGCACTTGAGACAAATATTCACAGATTTCTGCGGTCATATCCTCCTCTTCCGCCTTTTGTAGTCACTCCCTGGAGAATAAAATAAAATTGAATCTCGCTCAACCCAAGATTATGGAGTATGTAGTTCTTCAATTCTTGAGCCACCTGTGACAATTTCGTCGATTTAAGCATTATTCTAACGTTCCAGATTTCAAAACGTGTTCATTGCGAGATACAAGCACACAGCTGCTTAGGTTGGTGGAGTTGATGTTCCTGATTGGACGGCGAACTGAACCCTTTCGCTCCGACATGGGGGTATTACGGGTACTTGTCCAGGAATTCAATTCATGTCTACCAGGGTAAAAAGCCATTATTGTTGCACAGACGATAGTTTCCGGCCAAGTGGTAGATATTCATTAAGTATTTAAACCTGTTGTTTACAGATTCAGTAAATTTAATTGTTCTTTTGCCAAACAATCTGCGAATCGGAATAACATAATCTCTGATTTTTTCGAGAAATTTTAGTGTAATACTGTTTTAGATGTTGTTAAAGATTCTTGACCTCGTTGGTACGTGTAGACGAGTAGATCGTCCAGTACGCCCAAAGACGATGCTATCACATTTTGAATACTTTTCTTTTCCAATACTTTTTACATGAAGATTTATTTTGTTATAATCGCAGCAGTTAAGCTGGCAAGTATATCATAATTTATGCTAAAATCTATAAATATGTTAAAATGATTAAATCTATAAATGTGTTATAATTTCCTAATATATCTTTAGTAAGTTATAATTAGATGTGCATAGTAATTTTTAGCACAAAATTTATCGTTTTTCTATATTTACATATAATCCAGGGTGTACGTGAGAGATATTGTTGTTCTTTTAAATATATTCTTAAATTGCGTGATAAAAGGCAATATTTGATTAGAATTCATTCTGAAATGGAATTTAAGGAACTTAATAAAAATGATTGATGTCGTAAGTATTAAATGTCAATATGTTATTTATTAATTAAAGTAAATTATGTAATTGGATCTCAAAGTTCTACGAAAGTTGCTATGATCTGTTTTCTGTTTCTAGACCCTGGGAACGAAGTTCCAAGGGTCTATTGTATTTGATTCCGTTCATGTAATGCCAAGAAATAAACATCACAGAAAAAAAAAAATTACACAGAAGTGCTTAGAATTGAAAAAAATGTTGATTTAAGCATGTTCGTTCGTCCGTCCGTCCGTCCGTCCGAACGCACGATAACTTGAGAATGCGTCGAGATATCGCTATTGTGTATGGGAGGCACTTGAAAGAGTACTCCAATTTTCCTCATCTTCGAACTTAGGCTCAAAAATCAGATAAAAGTGAACACATTCATAATTTCATGGCGATATGTCAATGCAATCTTAAGTTATCGTGCGCAATATACATGGGAGGTAAAAAATAAAAAAAAGGAGTAAAAAGTTTGTTCCCAAGGTCTGAAAAGAGTAAAAAGTTTGTATGGGAGGTACTTGAAGGAGTACTCCAATTTTCCTCATCTTCGAACTTCGCCTCACAAATCAG
>JANSTX010055264.1:0-10320 GCA_027564355.1 Penthetria funebris
TATAAGAATTTACAAGGGATACAGACCAGTTCGGTTAAAAGGTAAGCATGGACCACTTTACATATATGTGATTCTATTTATTATATCTACAAATAGCTATACAGGATAAACTATGAAATAAACGACTTGATAAGGTATACTTTGTAAAAACATTATAGGGAATTGTGAAAGCTCCATCCCACAAACCGATTTACCATACTTAATTAAATTAATTCCAGAAACAGAATTTCATTTATTTGCTGTTAAATACCTGCTAATGCAATACATTTATACGTAATCCAATTATTCGTATGTCCGCAGGTTTAAACGAAGATAATGTATGAAAGTAAGTACAAATAATAAGAATAAATTAAATTCAATTCAACACTATTTCGATTCAAATTTTATATTGTAATTTTGTTTAAACAGAGCTCCACTAATTACCAAGGGCCTCACATTACCAATGACTAATATAAATTGGTTTTAATGATATAAAAATAATTTATTTAATAGTGAATTAAACTTGAAAATCTGTACTCAAGTAGCAATAAATATTTTATTGTAGATTTTCAGAACACTTTTATTTATTGGAAAACCGATATAATTCATTTTAATTAATTTATTTACAAATAAAATTTATTAAAATCTCTCTTTTCTCAATGAATTTCAATTGATGTAGTTAATATAATGATTTCTTATTCGTACGATGCTGCTACATTAAAGTAAAAAATTTATAAATACAAATTTCATATTCGAATTCGACTGTAGATTTAAATATATTGCTATTTGAGTCCAGTTCGGCTAAATCATATCATAAATTTGAAGTATAACAAGTTTGTTCAATTTCTGTTGAAATGTAATTGCCAACTAATTATATTTCATCAATATATAGGGATTTTTTTTTTATTGCATCTACACATTAATCTTGGTCAAGGACGCAAAATTCAGTCTCAATATTAATCTAATGCCTTATCCAGATATAGTTAAAAAAGAAAGTTCAATTTGAAGGAAGTAAATGAACACAAAATTAATCAATATTTAACTTATGTTTACTAAAATCTTTAGCTATTATTATTATCTATAATCATTTAATGATTATGAATTTTAGACAGAATTGAACGTATGAATGCAAATCAATTTTTTTGAAAAGAAAACTTCAAGGAATTGCTAAATTACCCTTACCTAGTAAATGTACTTATTAAAGTTTTTATTTAATACAATATTTAGTATAGATGCAATTTAAATAAATGTACTTTCTTGCAAACAAGCAACATATATAATTTCATTCCCTTTAATAATTTATAAGCAAAACAAAAAAAAAATGCACTTAAAGTTTTTAATTTATAATTCATTTCACAATGTAAATGTTTCAGATATAAATCACTTTAGAATTTAATTTTAAATTAACTTATAATTTATTTTTAAAAATGTTATTTTTGTATAAAAATTTAAAATATCTTTAAAAAACCTTTTTTATCGCGAAATTATCCATAATGCATTATGCATGAAACTATTTAAATTTATTAAGGAATTCACAATAGGTTTCACCTATTTCCATAGGTTGTTTATCATTACGATCTTGATATCTGCTCTTGAATTTGCTACCAAATATTTTAACAATTGCACGTACTAAATTTTGATAAAATTAGCCAGAAGTAAGTATATCAAAGTATTAGGATGAAACATATATATTAAGACAATTATTTCACCTTATTCAACTGTATAGCTATTAATAAGTATTGTTATTTTGATATTATTATTAATAATTATTAGTATGTCAATATTGTCATGTGTTCCAGATAATTGGATGAGTAAATATAATGTCCGTCAACATGTTAAATGATCATCATAGTAATAATATTGGTAGTAGACTTGCAGGACCAGACGTATTCATGTTCAAAGTATTTTTTTAACTGGTCAAAGTGATAATCCAATTTGTCAAAATTAACAGATCGTTTGACACGACCTCGGAAAATGACTAACTGGATATGTTAAATTAATCAAAGCCATAAAATTTCTATTCAAAGTAAATAGTCTACACTTGTAGTTTATTGCGTTTTTTTTTTTTATAAAATAAATTATTATTTTTTTCTTAATATAAATATAATTATTAAAATGACACTATTGATAGGTTCTTTACACATATTCTGCATATTTTTTTATTCCTTTCTTATAGGTTGTCATATCTATATGGAGATATACCATTTACTATCAAAAACGAAAGTATTAATTCGACATTATATTTCAACTCTTTACCTATTAAATTGTGAACTTATTTCATACAAATCATAACTAGTATTTGCATTGCATATCAAATCATTATCATGTCTCGTATAACATGACTAACATGTATACTATAGTAATATCGAATTTACATTAAAATGCAACCTGTTTATCCTCAATGTGTAAATGTTCAAATGATGATGAGAATATTCAAACAAAGTGTCTTATCATAATTATATAAACTATTATTGCTATATAGGATACATAGGACGCCAAAAAGATCCACTGGCTCAAAATGTTTCAATATGGAGTAGACTCAAAATTGAATATTTAGCTGAAACAGAAACTGGTAAATTTTGCTGGTCAAGAACTAGCTGAAAGTCAACGAACTCAACTGACCTTAGACTCTAGAAGTAGTGGGCATCTGATAAATTAGTATATTTAACAATTTAATTATAGGTTGTCATATACGACGACTAAATTAATTGAATAAACACTAAAATTTGTTGATTCAACAATATTTCTGTATCGGTGATATAACATAAATAAATTACATAAGAATAATGTTTGGAAAAGAAATTTCATTTCGATATGATATTATCGCAAACAGTACATAATTTAAAATACTAAACCAAAATTCCAAATATAATGACGCCAAAATGTCTCCGGAAGTAAACGTAACAATTAGACATTATGTCGCAATTAAAAACTCATATAATATAAGGTTATTAAAACATCAGTTAAATGCGCGGAAGGTCGTTCAAGCATATGGACACGATTGAAAAAATAAAAAGGAGACATTTATCTTTATTTTACTCGCACAATCGCCGATAGTTTACTCTTTATAAAGCATATTGTATTTTACAATGCATAAAAATAGCACCATCGCACACAACATTATATTATTTTTTGTTTATCTATTGCCTATTGTTTATTCAGTCCGTCTTCTGTTGCTGTTTAATACAAATTTGAATGCATATAATAAATGTCGACATTTCGTCCAATTTGGTTTAACACTTGCGAGACATTTTGTCACCAGAATTTGAATGAACGTTTTCTATATAACTTCTAATATTGCGTAAAAATATTATATTTTATTATTATTTTAATGCGAGACATTGTGTCACCAGAATTTGAATGAACGTTTTCAATATAACTTCTAATATTGCGTTAAAATATTATATTTATTTATTATTTTAATGCGAGACATTTTGTCACCAAAATATTTAACATTTATTTTGATTGAAAAATATACATGAATTGAGTTTTTGAATTTAATTTTTTTTTTTGCATGAACGTTTTCAATATAACTTCTATTATTGCATTAAAATATCATTTTTAATTATTGTAGTCATGTTTTCACATAAGTAACTCACCATATACTGGATAATCTGAATATATCGTCAGGTAATGAAAGATAAAAAATATCCACAAAATTAAATCAGGATGCATCTCATTATCGTCTGAGACTGTGTGCCTTGAATGTTTTTTTGCATGAATACTTCACGTAACATATATGTACTACTTTATATGATCTTATGTGTATATTTTAACCAATGAAAAAAAAATGTTCCCATTAGTAGTTTATGCGGTCGTTATATCGCCAACTTCTAAATCCCTCTCATTCCAAACACTTATGTTCGAAAATAAATATATTGTATAATAAGAATCAGTCTAATATTCCTCGATCGTATAATTTTGTTTGATTTTCCACGGACCATTGATGTACATAATCTTATTAAATTGGATATATCATGAGTCCTTACGGCATTCGATTTTACAGAAACAAAAATAGCTTTTTGAATGGCATATATACTATCAAATTTTATGAAACAATAAAATTCAGATAATATTACGTTAAAGGAATTGCCATTGCCTACAGAATTTATGAATCGGTTGATTCTAAATTTCAAAACTGTTATGTTAATGTTTATAATGTCATTATTTGAAACAGCTGTAATATTATATATTATTAATTTTGAACGATCGATATACTTAAAATCTAAACTATGGAAAATCGATCATAAAAACAAACAAATAGATTTAATATTTAAATATTTTTTTAATGATAACATCTAACACTTGTAATGAGATAGCGATCTCACACTCTGATTTCGTTGTCTAATCAGTAATTTAAGGAAAAGACGCTATAAATATTCGCGATATTGGGTTAATAGATTTCATAAAATTTTAAATTGTATATTTTTAAAACAAATTGCATTTCGGTACCATTTTATTATTGTGATACTTATAGACGGTGCAAATTAAACATCATATTATTCTTCTTTCTTCATACATTCCTTATTCAAGGAGATAATTTTTTAACATGTGATAACCCAAGTAACGGCCTAATATTTTTACATTACTTTGAGTGATCTTTAGCTACTCTATCAATTACCTTCTCATATGAATGTCATGTGGAAGTATGTTTTCTTATACCAAGTGATTAAATAGTATCTTATTTTCCATATTTCAGGTGTGCATACTAAGGTTGAATTACATGTAATTTGTGTCATTCTGTATATCTTTTTTATTTTATAAAATTGTAAAAGATAACTTCGTCTTCATTAAATGGATATCGTCCAATAACATCATGATATTTTCAATATTCTCATAGGATGTCATCTGGACCAATTGCCCTAATATGCTTATCATTTGCAAAGTATTTTCGACTTATTATTGAGTAACTGGATTCTGATTTGTTTAGCATTTGATTAAAGTATAAATAAAAATTTAACCATTCCCGCTTTCATATTTTATAGATGTGCCGATAGCATAGAAATGTAATTTGTTGCTGTAAGAAGAAATGAGGATTTGTAGACAGTGTTCGACCATGAAGCGATGGGCATCATTAAACGACGTGGAAAATGGAATTATCTGAAGAGGGAAATTGAAACGTATTTAACTCGTAAATTGCGTAAATTATTGCTAACGATATCGAATGTTCTGAAAGACATATTTATACAATCTTGTCGTATAGACCATACACTTTCGCATAGTACTAGTATAATTCAATTTGAAGATTAATTCGTACCGTTGATTTACTTAATTTAATTTCATATAAAGTACTTTTATATTACAAAAGCTAAAGCACAAACTGATACTCGTAGTCCATAAAGGTATTGTGACAAAATACATAATGCGAGTATTCAACTGTAGGAATTCTTATCCACAACAATTCTTCATTCTATAATATTGGAGGAATAAATTTCAATTATAATATGTCTTAAGTATCTAACCTCGTAAGTTTCTTCTTTATTTTTATTTTTTGCCTATTGTTGTTTTCTGTGATTATAATATGGTGCAGGCATTTTATGGATTTTATTTGTACGAATATGTCCAATACTATGAACATTTATAACATATAATATGCTGACGATTGCTGATAATAACAAAACTTTGTACATATATCACTTTTATATCGATTTTATGGCATTTATCAAGCATTATACTTAAATAAGGATACATAAAGGAAAAAATTACAAAACGCCAGGATGAAGTACAAAGATTAATTTGAAGACTTTATTTTATGTAGTTAGAGAATTAAATTTATTAATGTATTATACACATATTGATATACATTAAGTTGTTTCAAAAACAATGTATACTTCTTCTTCTGCTGTTACTATAAAGGAGTAATATTTTCTTATGAGAATGGAAGCTAAATCACTATATTTTCGATTTTACACAGAATAGGAAATCTACTATTACATAATCTAACCGATACAAATTGAAGATAACACAATATGAGTCTGACACTAGAATAAGCGTTACAAATTGAAAATGTTGTAGTTTCATCAATTGGCAAATTTTTTTGTTGCATATTTTAAAACAATGATGAAAAAACGTATTTCTCTGGAATTGCACGATACACAAATATATTTTGATACTGAAGAAGAAATTCAACGGATTCAAATCTACTGAAAATAGAGGTCAGCGTTTTGTTCAGTGTACCGAATTGTTTGTGTGCCCAAGAGATCACCATAATTATGTAATTTAACATCTTTGGTTGTTTTACTTTGCTGTTTACTTGTTTATGCATTATTTGCTTTTGATGGCAGAAGACAAATAGTCTTTAGTATATTGATTCTAAATCCTATATTTATTGTGGATTTATTTGCATTTCAGTCATCAGTTTTGGAATAATTGTTTTTGTTGTTGTTCTTATATTTTCAATGACTTGGAGTTTTGGGTAATGCAATGCTGGATGCATATCAATGCTGGATTTCTTTTACAGTATACACTATATATATGATGTATACAACTGCTAACTTTTCCAATATTATTTACCAACAAAATATATATGCTTTTATATCCTTTGATTTGAAAAATTTCCATGTTCATATATAATTAGTTAATTAAGTCAAATAGGGTAGGTGCTTTGTGAACGAATAACATAAATGTTTGTAACAATTTTTCTTTCTTTATTAAATAAAGGTATGTACTCGTACGATAAATAAACATATGTACCTAAGAGTAAACTTAATGAAAAAAAATTAAAGAAAATTGGAGAACGTGTGAAGTGTTCTTGAAAACAAAGGGAAAGTCTGCACAAGACGTATTAACATAAAATTAATGTTGATATGGTAAATTATTTACTTGTACTTTATTAAATTGTTTCCTCAAACGGAATGTTAATTTATTATATCAAGAATATACGTTTATGATGATGTTATATTAATTTTGTTATCTGTAACATACATGCATGATAAAGCCAATTCTTTGATATATACGAGACAAGTACATAATATATACATATTAAAGGTCTGGGTTAAGATAAACCATTATAATCCGTTAAAATCCTGATCAAGTACTTACTGTAACTTGAACAATAATAAATGGGAATATATAATGGATGTGGACAGTATGGGTTATGTGAACGCGACTGGCAGTTAACTTCACAATTTTATGATTGCTGATCAAATATTCAAATTGTTATTCTCTATTGGTCACACAAGTAACCAAATAGACAGAATAAAAATAAACATGAAGTGAAGAAACTCACTGTTAGATGTACGCAGATTTAGAGGTTCAAATGTTTGCACTGATCACTATTTGGTTAGTAAATCAATTCATATTAAACTATCGGTAAATATACAACGGCAGCATAAGACTACGATGCACGTATTGATGTTGTTCAACTGCAGAATAACTTGCACATTAGTTACCGTCTCGTTTGGTGTATGATAATGTTCCAATTGCTTGAAACACATTTGCAAATGCATTGAGGTGAACTAGTGGAGATGTTTTTTTAAAATTCGTTTATGCTAGTAAAGAACAAGCTGGTGTCACACCTGTCAGATTTTGTACGGATCACATAAACACATTAAGAATCATAGTTGAACAATATATATTTATTAACCAAGCGAAATGGCAGAAATTTGATCTGTTTTTGATGCCCAAATTTCTGTACTTTTAAATAATAAACTTAACTAAATTTCAGTAAATTATACTGAGAAAATGAATTGATACTTGTATTTCGTTGCCCCAAAATACAGATCACAATTTTCGATTTGTTGATATGGTGTATAAATATCTTATCAACAAATTAGATAATATCGTTGGGTTTGCATAGCCACTATACCGCATTTATTCAAATATTTATCCGAATTAGATGCATATATTGGAAACTAATGTAATTTTTCGGTTGACATTAAATGTTCCATATGTATTGGAAACCAACTAACTGTTGGTAATTGACGAGAAGACTCACAAACGTTGGCGAGAAAACTTGATTGACTCTTACCGTAATTGTTTCGTATTTAAACAAAAAAAGTATTCAAAGTTACAGAACAGGCGCCGAAATGGATATAAACAAAGATTATGCACTTGATAGTTGTCAACTATTTTTGATCTTCATTTATTTTTTGATCTTAATAGAATTTTCTTTTTCGGTCAGCAAAATTTTTACTTTAATACTTTATCTAAATTAGATTTGCACATGAATTTTCAATTCAGACAATATCATCAATAAAACTGAAGAATTTGAGTGTATTGCAGTTAAAAGTCACGCCAAATTCTACCAAATATTGTTACCAAGGTAGGTGAAGGGTTTAATAGTTAAAATAGATAATTTTTATGTGGTACATTAACTCTCTATAGCATGTTCGCTACCAATAAAGTTTAATGTCATTTGAATGACATATTTTTATATAAATTACTTATTTTATTCTTATGTATTAGCGACGTGTCACTTGTTTCGAGTCACAAGTTGCAGTCTAGAACCATTTACATGTAAATACGCATTTCAACATATGAATAATCAGTGTTTGCTCCAAAGTTTTATAAGACTTTCCTTAAAATGTTACACAACCATAATAAAATATAAATAATTTTGATAAAAGAAAATACTAACCAGAATAATGAACATAATTAATATTCTTCTTTATTAATTTTAATATTAAATAATATGCTAAATAATAATGGAAAAAACATAATATATTTCATTATCATAAATCATTTGCAAACAGAAACATTATGTTGAAAAAGATTCTCTGCATTATCCCCATTATTGTTGGAAAAAAAAATTGAAATTTCTCATACCTACAAGGATGCCAAGGATGTTTTCATTTTTCTTTACTTTTCGTCAATATTTTGCTTGTGCACACATTAACCACGGAAAAGTGCTATTAAGATAATAACTTTATTTAAATTGGTACTTTAGAAAATTCGTTCTTTTTGTATGAAGATATTCTCGTTTACTCGCGTATATATACAATAATGTAGAAAATTCGAATTTTCATGTCGAAGATAACAATGCAATAAAGATTAATTTATCTGCCAGTATATTATATTTATATGAGAATAACTCTTATATACCATATAGTCGTATACATCTTGAATTAATTATAACCTGTAACATTTTGAATTCATTACCGATGATTGAGAGTGAGATATGATTTATTGAATAATTTATTAATAAATTATCACTTCTTCTTAATGGTCGACCATAATAGTGAATTTAATTCTTCTAGATCAATGTAGAAAGTAGTATATCCTCTGGTGAAACACTTTTCGTTTTCTTGGAAACTTGCACACCATTGATCCTGGACATCATATAGGATCAAGTGTCTTGGCTATTGGAAAGTTTTCGAAATGTGTCAGTATATTTGTAACAATTTTATTTAAATACCAAATATAATATGTAGCTTTACGAGTAATTATATTTGTTTGTAATAAAGTTTTTTTTACAGGTTTTTTTTTATCTGTTAAGAGTGCATTTTTAAACATAATTACAATATTGGTTCATCACAAATTTCAATTCATGAGATCAATTTATCATTTGGATCTGATTAGTGTTCTTTCTTTCATCTTGGTATTGCTCTCCTATATGTAGGTATTACATTTTAATCAGTATTTTCCCACCATATTTATTTGAAATATTGTTTTATTTCTTGGCAATTTTCTATTCTTTAATGTTTTATTTGCTCCTAGCTGTATTAAAAATTGGTTACTAATTTCGAAATTACCATTTTCTTAATGCATTTTAAAAAAATTATCGAAGCATTCTTCAGAAAGTATGTGCTCTGTATATATTTGTTTACCAATTTTCTTTCTCAAATATCTTATTTATAATTATATCTAGGCTGGTGGACTAGACTTGAAAATGATTTGCATCAACCATCGGTGGTTTTGGTTATATTTAGTCACCCATATACGCTCATATAAACAAATAATTAATAAATAGTAGTTTCACTGTATATTCGATAAGGTTATTAGACAATGAAATTAATAAAAATTGTTGTACAACTAAATCTAGACAATATTTGTTTAATTATATACATCCATTTTTATTTTTCTAAGCCTTTTAGAGCAGTAGATGTACATCTTTTTTTTCGTACTTTTAGACGTAATATTAAAATGGACAAAAATATTTACTAGGCAACATTAATTTCATTCACTCTATATAATTAAAGTAAGATTTTCTATTCTCTATTTGTTATTTATGTGGCTATACACGATTATGTACTCCTATTCATATGGCATTTTATTACGAACATATTCAGCATAAACATAAAGGAAATTCATTGCCTTTTTTAAGACATATTTAAGCTTTTATCTTGTAATCCAAATAAGCCATTTTATCAAGTTCCTTCTAGCTTCAACGTGTTTTATTGT
>JANSTX010055265.1:0-26519 GCA_027564355.1 Penthetria funebris
TCTACTTTGAACTTTTACCACCCAACCGAACGATCAATTCAGATGTCTACATTGAACAACTAACAAAACTGAACAATAAAGTTGAAGAAAAGCGGCCCGAATTGAAAAATCGAAAAGGTGTTGTATTCCATCACATATTTGGTAACTCGGCAAAAATTATTGGAGCTTGGTTGGGATGTTTTGCCACATCCACTAATATGTTTACAACATATACAAATAGAAATTAAATAGTATATATTTACTATAAATACTAAAATACAACTAAACTGTTTATTTCAGTTTAAAAAAATTTATAATTGATATAGTCATTTGATTATGTGATCTTAAAATAAACCAAATTTATTTATTTTTAAAACAAATTTTAAAACATTTCTTAAATTACCCATTTAGTTATTTTAGTATTTTATGTTGAATAATAAACTCAATTAGAGTTACCTTATAGAAATTAGAAAACAAATATTATACTGTAATTAAATATTCGCGTAATTTTAGGTAAATAATCGTAACCATCAGTTATTTATTTATCTGTGAAACTGCCAAGAAAATTATATGCAAATTAGCAAATAAATACGAGTAATTTAATGTTAACATAAATAAAATAATGATACGATTATTGGTAAAATATCAGTAGGCAAATGGAGTGGTATAGACTAACATTCAGAGGTTGAGCAACCTCTACGTATATTAGTCTAGCAATCTTAGTTTTCCGTTTGGAATTTGATACTACATGGGTATATTGGAACGGCAAAAAACTTCGTAATGCCGCTCTATGTTGAGGCGTAAAGGATAAGATCATTTTCAGTATTTCTTAAGAGAATGTTTAAATTTACTCCAGTGACTTGAAACTTTTTATGGAAAATATGCTCTAATACAGGTGGTCTGGGTTAGGATAAACCACAAATGTGAATTGAATTTTAGGTCAAACGATGCTGGAATCTAACTGATAGCGTTAGATTTTCCATTTTTATAGTCTTTTGTATAGGTGATTCGACATCTTTTTAGTACCACTTTAACTTCATTGATAACCGTCTACTTCGTTTATTAGTGTATTATTGACTTAAAGACGGCATAGCATCGACGAACCACTCTTCATTATTTAGGTTGAAAACAGCTAGTCACGCGTAAAAGACTTCGGATAATGATTACCAAATGGTGGTCTATAGCTTTTATGAATTGCCAACATCATAACACGATGTGGTGACTGTTATGTTTAAATAAATTTTATAATTTATAATTTAAATAGAGGTTAATGTCAACAATGTGTTTACTAGTTAGATATAATGTGTCTCGAATAAAAGTGGCAAATCATAATAATGGAGCATTTTCTACACATTTTAGCATGCATTTTATAGAAATTAAAGCGCTTAAAAAATCATATGAAAATAATAATATTGCGTAGGTATTTGAATACAGATCTGCATCTTCGCGTAGATTATCCGTGATGATTTATGGTAAAGCTTTTTCTAGCGGTCTTTCCATATAGAAAAAGCTCTATTTGATTGATTTCCATTTTTATTCGAGACATGTTATATTAAAACAATGATGCGTATTTGAATTTAAATGCACATCTTCGTGGTTTATCCGTGATGATTTGTGACGAAGCTTTTTCTGACGGTTTTTTTTTTATGGAAAGCTTTTTCTCCTTCTCTTAACTAATATGCTAAGGATTTCAATTCTAAATGACAGTACCAATTAATTAAAACATGCATTTATGCTAACATAATTTGTACAATTTAATTGTGACTTATAAAATTTAGGAGCTACGGAACTTCTTAATGAACTTTTAAATTCTATTATTCCATATATACTCGTATATTGTATAAATACTTAATCTGGAATCTGTCCATATTATGACTTATGTATAATAAAGGAAAATAATTACCCATATATTTAATAGGGAATGGATTAATTTATAGGCATAAAATGTACGTATGTATAATAATGACAAGACCCCATTCATATATTCAACCTAAAAAGAATTTATATATCGCTTCGTATGTTGACATGTTTAGTGTATATAGTAAAATATGTATATATATATATATATAGTAGTACTCATAGATGCCGACACTTAAGCTTTTCTTATACAACGTACTGGTAAATATGGGAAACAGAAAATGTATAGAATTTCCCTTAGGTTTTAGTGACGTCAATTGGAAAATACATGACACTGTTATTCTTTTTAAGGAGCGTACGATTTAATATATGCATAAATGTAATTATATACATACATATATATATTGAATATCTATAAGTATATAAAGAAAATCATCTACTCCTACGTCCTATCTCCAATATATCTCCACATTCTAATATAGTAATATACAAATTTTCTATTACCATTTTCTTAAGTAACATCGTGTCGTACATATGAAAATTGGAAAATATGGAGAAAAATTTTGGTAAATAAAATACAAAATCAATGTCTGTCTGAAATCAGACATATCTTGTATAGTTCCAAAAAAATATCAATGACAGTATAAGAATTTATTATTATTAACTTCTTAATTGCATTTTTTATTGTGTATAATAAATACTCGTATGTGATGCATTCAAGTGTTCGTTACAATATAAAAGATGGTCTCAATGTTGGCTTCAGGTAGAAGCGTAAAGTGTCAACAAACCATTTGCTATTGACCACATTTTCGGGACATCACTTTCACTTTGCTGCATCCTTGACCAGTATAGAATTTGACTCCTTGATAACACTTCTTGGTCACGTTATTGTTAATCGACCGCCAGATCTGAATTTCGGGTTTATTTAGCAGCTCGTTAAGCATGTTCAGTCCATCTTTTTATTGGCTGAGTTGCATTTGAGACTAGCTTATTCCACATTAAATTTAATTTAACGTTCTTTTCTGTTCGATTTTATTCATCATCTCGGTAATTTGAGATCAACAAATCTGTCCTAAGATTGAATTAGACGTTCTTTTCTATAAAGCAATGTCTAGTTAATTTGGTTGCCTGACGATAGGTTTACTAGTCAGACGGTATGATTCTCTCATGTTAATTGAATTTGTTATTATGACAAATAAAACCAATATCTTTTTCACCAAATTGATCAAATACCACCAGCGAATATGTTTTAGTTATGCTCGCTGTCATATACTAATCAATTTGCAAAGTTGTTTGTGAACCGTTACCTCACTTTGACGTCACAAAGTTTATGATTTTGTGGACCTTTGTAATACTGCTCACATGTCCGTCTTTCAAGAACAAAGTGCCGAATATCCATCGTTAAAGAGTCTAGTACTATAGTAATATTATGAATAATGGTGGTTGCTTCTTGTGGATGTGATTTTATATTAAAACAAACTTTGCAAATATAATTTTGTTATTTATAATATTAAAATTCTGTGCAAAACATTGAACTACTATAGCAATTTTACACAGACGACCTGTAAAACATTGGCTATTCAATTCTAAGTATATTGTCATGCAACGAATAGTACTGATATTTATTTGTATTTTATACTTATTTTGTTGTTGTGACCATAATGGAAATATGAAAAATGCATATATTAATCCAGTCAAATAAACACTATACTGATGCAGTTTATGCCTATTTTAGGTAATAATACAGTGACGACAGAGGAGGAAACTTAAATATGATGCTTTTTTATTATATAGAAAAAATTGCATGTACGGGTTGGATTTGATTTTATATACTCATATGTTTGACGTTAATGCCATACTCATTTTAAATGCTATAGTTTCTTGTTTTTTTTTTTTCAATGCGAGTGCCTAATCACAACGGAGATATTTGGGAAATAGATTCTAAAACAACATAACATACGAGTATATCACCCGAAATGTTGAAAGTGGACTTGAATGGCATTGCATCAATATGGGATCCCATTATTAGTGAAGTGTGATTGTCTGGTGATATTAGAAAGTGGGTGATGATTAAATTGTCGATAGAGGCTTGGTGATATTTTTTGTGTAAAATACGGATGTATATTGTCTTCACTATTGTTCTTGCTTCGACTGGTTTATGATGTAAACAATACTGAACAGCATGGTATCAGATGGGGTCTAACCGGACGACTTAAAGATCTCGACGTCGCTGACGACATTTGTTTGTTAAAACATTCTGAGTAAAAGTTTTTTGACAGCTGTAAAGTACCGTATACAAAAGGTTCGGCAAATGTTTGGTATATGCAGAATAGAGTCTGGTGGTGGTCACAAATTTCCATAAATGTTTAGTTGCTCATTTTTAAAATTAATTGTTAATCGTTACTATTGTAGGACTGCGAAATTTGGAATATCGCACATAATATCTTGTGACAAATTCAAATTTGCCGAGACTGTCGGATCAAGAGGTGATGGACATAATTGTCAACCAAAAAGAAAGTGGAATGGGATAGACCATAAACTGAGACGACCGGTCGGTGATATTACAAAATACGCACTTGACTGGAACGTGGCGAAGAATCATCATTAAGATGGCTAGAACTATGCTTCGGCGTAGAGTAAAGTTCGACATGATGACATGTTTGTAAAAGAAATTTTATGAATAATTTTCCTAAGTTTATTTCACCTTTACAGTCTAATATGCAATTCGCTGCATTATTTATACACTCATTGATATTTTGCGTAATATTGACCGCAATCTACTGTGTTATCGAATAGTATATCTAAGCACTTATGACTGCTAGAGATGGTATCATCAGCTACATAAATTAAGTGGACTTTTCTTAAAGATAATATGTATATACATATTGATAATATATAATGTTAGGCAATTATATACTTAAGTCAGATGATTTAATTATAATTTGTATATTTATTTATATTTTTTAAGTATCTTTATTATGTATCATACTTGAACATTTTTGAAAAAGTGTTATAAATGACAAATAGACTTATTGTGTTGTTTATTGTAGATAACTGAGATAAAACTGATAGATTTGTACTTATCTATATATTATTTTACAAATAGAAAAAATTGTTTACTGAATTTTTACTGATATTTCGTATTTTCTCTGTAACAATGCAAGAAGCTATTGAGAGAGATAATGAAGACGGGAAAAGACCAATTATTTTATTACAATCAATAACCAGCTATAAAACGCTATAAATCATCGAAATATTTAAAGATAAAAATAATTGACGTTTGCAGTGATCAAAAACTAACTTATTTACCTTATGTCAATTGTAACTTGATCACAATCCAGGAATGCGTTGTGATGAAGGTCACCTGAAATATCGAATTTACCGACGACATTTAAAGGTCCTTTGTGACAAAGTGGGTGCTTCACCACTCGTTAAGAATTAAGGACTTTTCTCACATATGGTAAAATGACTCGCATTTGACACCTTAATTGGCAGCCTTTATTTGATTCTCAGTTCGAATGTCACCAGATAAACACATTTCACCAATGATGGGTTGTCATATAAATAATGCAAAGTTGTAATAATGAGAGTAAGGGGTAGATGTTGGAATTCGAATTTAATTCATATAGAGTCTTGAAATCTCCGTATAGCCGTTCCTCTTTCTCATGACCATAATTGTTGGAACTTTTGCATTAATGTCTCTCATACAAATAACAATATCTTGTTTTCAAATCTCATCAAGATATCATGATAAATTACTATAAAATGTAACTGTGGACGCCTTATGAATGAATCATACCAGTTCCATTGACATTTGTTCTTCCTTACCAAACTTGACTAGCTAATCTATAATAATGTCCTTTTTGCATTCAACTGCATCATTTGATTGCAAGATAGCAATGCTATTGTTGTTCTAGTTTTCTTATATTATACTTTATTGTAAATTCTTGTGTCAATGTAGTATCCTAGTTTTAATTTTTTTTTATTTTTTAATCATTGGCACTTTATCCCATGTTTGTGGTTCTTTTTTTTTCTTCTTCGCTTATTATGAGAAAATAAATTTTATTTGGGATTCTTGTGGTAAATAATGATTGGAACGAATACTGTGATCGCATAAATAATTAGAATATGTCAAACAAATTCAGCAATATCTTCGTTCTTATTTTAAAATTTAAATTTAACCCTAAGTAATAATTTCCAATCAGCATTTTAAAAAAAAATTTTTTTTAAACAAATTTAGAACTTTTTAATATGATTTCTATGCTATATGTATCCGAACTACCGAAATTTATTTAGAAGAATTTCTATGGCAATGATAAAGGAAAAACAAAGTTCGAAATATGCTATGAAATTCCAAATTAAATTTTATTGATTAGAAATTTTAAACAACTGAAGGATTTCTTTCCAGACACGACTCATTTTGAATTAATATAAAGTTTAAAAAGTTTGGTTAATTTTCAAGTATTTGCGGAAAGTTTTCTGAACAATTTTGGACAAATATTATGGTAAATTTTGACATTTTTATAGAACATTTCTATAATTTTAGAATATTAAAGGAATTTCCATGAATTTTTATATCATCACAACCCTAAATTTTATATCGTATATTTCCTATAGATATACCCTAAATTATTTTTAAAATGACAACGATGTAATTTTGCACTGTAAACTTGCATTATGTATATAAAATACAACAACAATTATGTATTCAATTTTAAAATTATGCTTGTCGAAAGGAACTATAAGTTCGAAACTGTAGATTTCTAATGGAATAATATCATAATTTTGTATTTATTACGATTTACCACATATTGTTACCTGAAGTTAACTGAATTCCAGATTATTTTGTACGAAATGATTGTAATTTTAAAATACTTAAACTGATGCTGAGTGTGATAGTTGTATAGTTGCGAATATAGAGCTGTTATCTCTGTTGTATTTATAACCATCGTTATAATTAAGTGTCCGTACCTATATACTGAAGAAAATGTATGCGACCGATTTTTCGCTAATCAGCTTTAAGTCGATAGATTTACTTTTGAATTGTTGAAATTTTGTGACGAATAAACGACTATAATCTCAAAACATCTCATTTTATTTGTGTCAAAAATTGTAATTAAGCTACACTTCTGAAATTATTGTTGAATATATTGTCAATTGCTTGTGACATATATAGTCATTTTATAAATAAAGATAATAAGCTATAATTAAAATAATTAAGACTGGTTATGACCTCAGTGGTGGCATGCATCAATCGATAATGGAATTTTTGTCGATCAAATGGTTCATTTCGATACAAAACCTGTTTGGATTTGCTATAATTATTAAAATATGGTATGTTTCTTTGCTAAAGATTTGTAAAGTCACCTTAATTACTTTAATTTATAAATATTTTTGTCTTTAAACCATTAATCTTTCAGCTGATTTTTAAATTGTATTTCACAAGTCAATCTAATTTCACACAACTCATATTTAACTCAGTTTACGATGACAGACAAATGTCATCAGTAAAGTTGAAATATTCAAGTCACCGAATGACACACCATCTGATACGGTTGAGTATTTGCCTTGATCATAAGCCAGGCCAAGATGTACAGAAATAATTGTGTTACACTCGAATATACATCAAAAATCTCAACAAACCTTCCACGATGAAAAACTGAGTTTGTGCTATAACTAAATTCTACCCAAAAAAACGATGAGATTTTACAGTCCACAAGAGATATCAGGTTTTGATATTTTATTCAATTTCTTCTGTATTTTCAACAATTTGACCCATTTCCTTGAGCGTGTGTATGGTACAGATGGTTTATTATATGTGTATATATATATTTTAATATATCCAAAATGTACACATGAAGGCAACAAAAAAAAAAAAAGAAAAACAGATTGCAAATTGAGCCATCACCACTTTGTTTACCTCATGGGAATTTTCCAGACAAAATAGCTATTTCCGAAAGGTGTGATATCTTTTTTAACTTATGGTGAATAAATTTCATATGGAAAATAGGAAACAATTTCAATCAAAATCCAATTGATATTGAAAAAATTTAAACATCTAAATAGAAAATGAAAATATAAACATAATAGAAATTTCAAAGGTTTTTCTATTTCGTTATTTTGTTGAAAATTCTCATTATTTTTCATTATTTTCGATTTTTTTTTTATTTTTTTGTGTTAAATATACTTAAATGATAGATCCATACTTACGAAATTTTAGATATTTAACAAAAATAACTTTGATAGCTTATAATGTTGAACAGACAAAAAAATATTAGATGTTAAACCTTTTTTTTTAAAAAAAAAAACTAAGATTTTATTATTGATATATAAAATATGACACACTAGGGTGTAATATAAGGCATAGATGTTTTAGAATATGAAAGATTCATAAAGATGCCTTTTTTTTTTTACAGAGTTTCGACCCAATAGTACTTGTGTTATGTTATGTTGTTATCAAATGATTTTTTTAATATTATAACGAGGACATTTTTTTAATTGACATAATGAGATTCCACTGAGAATTAAAACAGAGCTAAATGAAATAAATGATATGTGCAATAAATTTTAGTTTCTAAATTCTACCATTATGTCATCCATCATATTTTCAACCTGTATTCGACCAGAGTACATAGAAAAGCATTACGTTGTTAATTTATCGCTTCCAATCACATGTAATGAATATTTAAAACTTACATTAATTTCAAATTTATTATACAAAACATGTTAAATAAGTGAATAATTCTAGAGTGTGATGCGTAAAATCATAGCTACTTAGTTTATTGACGAAATCTTTACACATGTAATCCACAAACAATATATTAAGACCTATATGTTTGCCCACACTTACTCATCACAATTGACATATACTTGTCTTCGGTGGTGACACACGGGAAGACAAAATATGAACTGAGTAATCTCCAGATGGCTAATGTCAGGCAATCCATTAATTACATGAGATCATAATATAAATTATGAGTTTTGTGATTTGTGCATATTTTAGGTATAAAAATCTACACTTCACGTTATAGTATAAAATACTTTCATATGAAATAAAAAAGATTAGCGGTACTAATTTATGTACCCAAAAATTTAAATATTCACTAAAACAGCGTTTATTGTCAACGAAATCATACAGTCGACAAAATGCGATACAAATAAAGAAATGCCTCTAAAGCAATAGTTTCAATCAAATATCGAAAAGATAAGTTGAAAATGATTTTTTTTTTAAATTTATAAATAAATCAGAAACAGTTTGTTTTTTGTGATAGTAAAATAGAACTGTATTTTAATTGCAATGAATTTTACACAATTTTCACGCTTCCAATCAAAAATAGAAACTTAATTTTTATAGTTTCATGCAAACTATTGACCTTGACCACAGTTCATCGTTGATTGTCATCAGCATAATTTTGAATTGGGTTTGAGGATGATGCGGTCAAGAGGTCCTTAATAAAATTTAAAAAAAGTGTCGGAAGATTGGGCACAACACTAACATTTAGTAACAGCAAATTATTAAATGACACCATCCAAAGCAACATGTATTAAAAAGTCTTTTAGAAAGTCTGAGATTTAATTACTCAAATCAGAATTAATACCATAAAAGGGCAGCTTTCATAATAATACCTCTGTGCAGGTACTACTTTTATTCCAGTAAGTTTTTAGTAAACTTAAGTCATAATGTCTTCAGTTTTTCTTTTACACCGAAAAATGTATTAACGGTCGTGAATAATATTCATTGATTCCAAATAGTTTATGATGTTAAAGGTAATAATTTTTTCCAAAATCATTGATAACATTGATGTAATAACTATATAGGTCGGTAGTTGGATATGTCATATTTAGAATGCATTTTAGGAATAGACTACACATTTGCCACTTTATTGGAAACTGAATTATATAGCTATAAAAATGTCACACATTTACGCAGAATTATGACCTGAATACCATCAGGCTCAGGAGTTCGAATATTTTCCTTGCATTGCCTTTCAAATTGATATCTAACATACGCAGTGACAATGTTGTATGCATCTCGAGACAAAACGTATATACCTACCTCGCGTTCAATTGGGGTAATTTCTGTATAATCAAAATATCTAGTATTTCTAATTGCATTCATGCATATTTTCCATCGAACGAAGATTTATTAAAATTAAATTAAGGTCAATATGTTAACAGCACGATCCAGCACGACAGACAAAAAGAAATTCTAACAATTAATTTCCATCATAGAATTGTCGCAAACTATCTGATTCATACGAAGTGTATTTTAGGCTATGTTAGACACGTATATGGAAAAAATTCACATGGGATCATCAAGCAATTGTAGGAATTGCGACTTAAAAACTATTGTGGTCATGTTTAAGGCGGAATATTCTCGAATATCTGTTATACTTAATGATAAAGAACAAATGGATGTCAGTCCGAAAAACAAAACGATGTCAGCGGTATTATGAATAGAACAAACAGTAAAGGTGAATTTTACGTTTGCAAGTCACATCAAATTTATCATCGACATCCAATCAGAATCAAATTTATGATCGTAATTTTTATTCTGATTTGATGTCGATGATACAACTTGCAACTTAAGAGGAGTATGAAAGTCCACCTTAAACTTCTACGTAGATGAAACCAAAAAACAA
This sequence comes from Penthetria funebris, assembly GCA_027564355.1. Lineage (NCBI taxonomy): Eukaryota > Metazoa > Arthropoda > Insecta > Diptera > Pleciidae > Penthetria > Penthetria funebris. The sequence goes on from JANSTX010055265.1 coordinate 10,479, forward strand.
ATATCCAGCGTTGCAAAAAAGGTGCGTTAATACATACAATGAAATGTGTTTATTGCGCAAAAAAATGCTTATGAACTGAGAGCGTGTTCATAGGAACGCAATGGGGAACTTTTTCTATAAATCTGACAGAATAAAAACGACGGACTAACAGCTTATAGTTAGATGAAATAATGATCTACTGGTTCTAGTATAAATTTCTGAAATAATTAGTGAGCGAAATGGCATAGGAAATTTATAAACAATTTCATAATGCGAAAACTTCATCTGCTAATGTATAAGTAGATGATTTTGCATAGATAATTTTAACATTGGGCTAGTGTTTTGAATGAGGATTAAAAAGAATGACATTAGATAGAAAGTGTATTAGACCTAACACCATAAAAACAAGTTATAATCAATCGCTCTTGTGATTTAGTCGTGTTTTAAAGCGATACCCGGTATCAAACTAAGTTTCTGACGTCACTATCTGAAATCATTTCTAATTTTTCAATATATTTTTTTTTAATCATTTATTATACGCCATATTATTTGTATATATCGTAATGTAGTTAGAGGTTATGGGTAATGTCGTGCAGAGGTACTGATATGTTATACGTATCAATAGGAATCAGTCGGCAATGTATTGATCAATAAAACGAGTTGCATAACTAATAAATTGAATTTTGTCATAAACAACCATTTATACTTAAATTTTGTGAAGAAATCGTAATATTTTAATTTGTGTTCACATTAAATTAATTAAATTGTAATGTAATTAATCACATTTTCGGTGATCATTTAAATTATACGGAAGCATTACAAATGTAATCCTATTTAATTTTATTATACTTATATAGTATTTGTTGATAGTCGAACATTTATTGATTTATAATAATAATATGATTAAATCAAATTTAAAATAATAAAAAAAAACTAATTCTATATTTATTATCAATTTATTTGCGTGTGCCAATAGTTAATACTTTCCAATTCATTAAAGCAATGGAGCTTTATAAAATCTGATTATAAAATGTTTGAATTCAATAAAAAAAAATATAAATAAATGATAAGAAATTCCTCCAAATTTCAAATCGATTAGAGTAGCACGAACGAATTTAAGAGGTCGATGTTATTGCAGTACAAAGTCAAATAATGCTGAATGCCAAGGACATATTTATATAATCTTCAAATTTGCATCGTATGTCATTTTAAGTTGTCAAAATTCGAAGTTGCATTGATTTTCTATCTGCGTTCCAATTGATTTTTTATAACAACTCCACTGTTGAAATACTTATGGCGAATCATTAAATTCGGTCATCGAGTATGATTTTCAAGTAGATATACCAGTCTGTTGGATATCCCCACTGGCTACTCTCATTAAATCACGATAGTAAATATATATTTTATTAATTTAAACTATATATTTTGAAGAAATTTGTCACATCGCCCACACAAATTTTGTATCTTAAATGTACGGCAAATTTAATTTGTATACATTTTTAGAACCTGTAATCTGTAGGAATATTTTTGTACAATATGACGCCGGAGACTAGCTGTTTAAAAGCCACTAATAAACTCATCAACTCGCAATGGACAAACATGGTGTTTTATCTCTGCAAACTTCAAATTTCATACCCACAACATAGTAAACAATTTTGGTGGTACACGTGCACTGGCAAATGATCGATAAATTGGATTAACAACACAAGAAAAAAAAGGGCAATAGCTTTTAAGACAAAAATAAATTTCATTAATATTATGTTGAAAGGAATATAATACAAGAGTAAAAATTCTTTTACGCTTAAAAAACGGAAGTGTTTTACAACCTTGATTATTTGTCCAATTTTAATAAAAATTATGTGACGACTGTCGTAATCGGTAGACAATTATGCTTTTTTTTAAAACATCGAGGTGTAGAAGTTTATTTCAATTAACAAAATATATATAAATAACAATTAAATTTAATGGGGGTTATATACATCAAAAGAAATCGTGAATTTATTAAAATTATATTTAATTTCAATATAAAATAATAATAGAGACATTTGTATTGAATAAAAACTTTAAAACTGGCGCGCAATAATACAAGAATAACTATGAAAAAAAGCATGTGCTTTAGTACAATTTTCTACTACATTTAAATAATTATTGCTTTGAAACCTAATACGTTTATGATTATTTTTAATTTAAATAATAAAAAAACATATTATTGTTTTCCTCAAACAGCATTAAAAATATTTGGAAACTATAGAAACCCTTAAACCTTCATATTTTGTTAATTTTGAAATGAATATTATGTTATAGTATATCTAATCCAAAGTCCCGTTACACACAATTTCCTGCAAAGTAAGTTCCTGCAAAGGTGTGTAAATCATAGTAAACTAACATAAAATGGCTAGAATGTGTATAGAAAGGATAATATGCAATGTGTTAGAATTGGTTGCTAATTCACAATCTCAGTATTTAGTCAAGTTAAAGCGTCTAACTTGTCCGACTATTTGTCCATTAAAGTTATCCCAATCTTACAAAACCCTTGTAAAAAATCCTCAGGTCATGCTAAGTCATTTCCACCTATCAATCGTCATTTTGTGCAATTTGGTGAAAAAATATAAAACAGACGACATTAATGTTAAAATTGAATAAATTATTATACTAAGAGGGTTATTCACCAATTCGGCAAACAAGACATTAAGATCTATATTTTTTGCATATCCTTTATTCATGTTTTCTGCGGTGTAGCGTTGAATTGAATATAGGCTCAGAAACCAATTTACATTCGTCGGCTGCTCCATTGTTTCACATAGTTACTATAAATACACACCATGTACAGTTTATAATTAATTTAACCAACAAAATTTAATAATTCATAGTTAATTTATTGAATTATGCACTATTTTATTAATTTTCAAAAATTTTATATAAAAATAAAAAAACTAACTGAACATGCATAACCGATTTTTTAACTACAAAATAACGTATGTTTTCAACAAAAAGTAAAAATAAATTTAAATAATTTTTTAAATAAATAAGAAATTTTTTTGTCAGAATATAAAAATGTCGACATCATAAATATTTCAACATATAGAAAGTAATAAAAATTTTCTCATTATATTTATATTTCAATTCTGACACATATTTTAAAATATTATAATTTTTGTTGAAAAAATTGGCGAAAATTCGTTGAAAACTTGCGGACAATCTCAAATATCATGAAAATTTTATTGACTTGTGTATTTATTATTTTCGGATACATAACTTGTAATGTTAATGATTAATAAATAATTTATTAGTGTTTATCTAATTACTAATATTTACTCTTATATATACCCAACATATTTGATTAAGAGAAGGTTTACATTTTTACAATAAATAACTTTAACCTTAACGTCAAATGCCAATAGAAGAACTGTAGTAGTTTCTAATATACGGTAAAAATTGTGGTACCGCAAGGAGGTATAGATATTGTTTAAGCAATACCAAGATGTTAGTCGGCAACTCCATTCACCACCCTATGTAAATTATTTTCTTATAATGTATTCGTACATAAAACATAATCTTTATACATATTCTACTTTTGTAATTTTCGAAACAATCGAAAAATCTGAATATCGTAGGTTGATAAAGCGTAGCTTTTTAATGAGAAAAAATACAGTTCAACCAGAACAATAGCTTGACAAGTGGTATTCAGATTCTGCTCCATCGAGACAAATGGTAGAGAAGTTGTTTGCTGGTTTTAAACGCGGCCGTACAAACACCGATGATGCTGAGATCTCCAAATTCGTTGTTCTAGAAAACATAAAAAAAAGTTCACAAAATTTTTTTGGCCGTAAATTGAAGTTGCATCACTGTAATTATAAAAATTAATAATTTAGAGTGAGATAAAATCTGCGGAAGTTTCGAAAGTACAGGTGAAGGTGTAAAAGTTGAATTCAGACAGAAGAATAAAATAAATAAATAAAATTATATTTTTATAAAATTATGAAGGGCAGAAAAAATTGAAAAACAAAAACTTTCATTATATAAATGTAAAATTTTAGTTCTTTTTTTTAAGTTATAACCATTTTTTATAATAATTTGTCCTTCTAAAAAATACTTATAATTTTTAACAGAATCCTATACAGGGGTTCTTTACACATTTTCTTTATTTGTTATTTCTGAATTCAACTTTTGTTTACCATTTCTGAGGGATAAACGGGGCAAGATGCCGATCAACTAATTTCGCTTCTATTAAAACCTAAGCTTATTTCGAATAATTTTTTCAGTTCAAGAATAAACTTCAGAAACACAAATTTAAGCCGTCAAAACTTATTCAATTTTCGAGATATCAAAATATTGAACATCAGTAAGCACAACTGATCGTCGTCATCGCGGTGACAAATGAAATGACCGGCTATGTTACTCAACCAATCTCCGGTTATTCGATCATGATATATGTCAGTAATAACGTGTTATCGAGGCCCTAAATGTCCTGTTTATCGACTGGTTAAAAAACATCTCAACTACAAACTATGTAGCTCAGGATTTATGCACCACATCTCAACTACAAACTATGTACCTCAGAATTTATACACCACTCTCTATTGAAATATTCAAATGTATAAATGGATAATTATTTAATTAATCTCATATTTTTCAGTTGGTAAATATCAATTACATGCATATTTGAGACGGCAAATGCCGCCCTATGCGCCCTTGAGACGAAAAGTTTCAAATGAATCGTCGTCGTTAACTTTCAAATAATGATAACGTATATTCGTTAAAGAAATAAATCTTAATTAACGACTAACTTCGTTTATTTAATAAGCTAAATTTTTACAAAGACTCGTAACCATTATACCCTCTGTTTATGCGAGTCACAAAAATATAACTAAATTATCCATTAATTATATAATTTAATCTCAGCTTATGTACTTTTGTATATACTAATTTATTTATAAATGTGAATAATTATAAATTTATATGTAAACTTTGCAAAATAGACTAGTTTTTGCTCATAATTTAGATACTGTTATGCTTATAAATAGTCTAATTTAAAATTAAAAGAAAAAAAAAAATGAAGATAAAATTCAATGAATATCACATTCACCTTTTACTCGTACTTTTGGATTTTAAATTCAATTAAAAATAGTAATTTCGTACTATTCATTGTATGTACATGCATGACTTTAATATTTTGTATTAACTTATTCAATTTAATTTTGGATTAATTAATTAAACCATTTAATAAAAAATGTTTTCTTTGATACGTACACGCAAGTATTTTCTTTGATAAGTACACTCAGTTATAAAATAACATCAGACAATTATACTTAACTACTAATGGGTATCGAAGAAGGGTAACTTCAGTATGTGTGACAGTTGAAGTACCATCATCTTACTGAATAATATAAAAGAGTATTTGTGAAGAACAAGCTGATCTCAGACGACTAGCGATGTATAGTTTTCATATCAATAATACATATATTATTGTATGATTGTAGGGCGAATATCATCATATCACCAAATCAAGTTTTCGGCAATAGGTCGCCGCATATTAAATATTTATTGACCAAATTTCTTCAGACGATGTACACGATTATTAGAAATGCGGTTGCCTTAAATTCATTGAATGGGTAATAGTAGAACGACAAATAATAATGTGACGAAGAACTGTTATTAAGATGTTGATATCAGTAGTAAGATGTGAAGTAAAGCGAATATACTAGCTCTGAAACAATAACAGTTGATGATAGAAACAGAAATAAGTTATTAGCCTCGTCTTAATGTGCTCACCATATAAAAATGTTAGGCTCAGTGTCATAAATTGTAGTTTCGTTTTAGATACTACATTTTAAATTTTTTTGGCGTACAAGCTGAATATATTAATATAGAAATGATGTCGTTGAGGGTTCATAAATTAGTTATTAGCTTGGATATACATAATTTTTTATTTAAACTTAACAACAATTGAGTTAACAATTTAGTGACGTTTAGTGAGTTAATTTCGCTGTGTTCTTATTTTAAAATAGCAAAAAAAATTCTTTAAAAGTTACTAATTTCGATATACATCCGTATGAATGAAGTGTTAAAAGCTATTTCTGACCATCTGAGAATATTGTAATTCTTTTGCCTCTACCACACCCCCACCCCCACCCCCACTATACCAGATAAGGTCTCGCTGTGATTCTTTTATCTTCTTACTTACAGTTCTGTCTATAAAACCTTTTATGACTTATTGAATATATATGCTAGTTCTCATGCAACTCAATGCCTTGTGAGAAATGGAACAATATTCACAAAAACTAATTTCAAATTACCAATGAATATTTATTTGATGCATGTGACGAGATCAAATTTGAAATATATTCCATATTTTAACAAAATACCGAATGTGAGATATGAAGATAATGTCATTGACGTATCATAAAAGTGATGCATTGAGAAGAAACTTCACATTGTTTTCGGTGCAATATATGCTTAAAGAAATTAAGTAACGTATGAGGTTATAGTATTCATTTCAAATATTTGTGATTAGCAATTGAAATCTTATCTTGAGAATAATAAATTAATTAATTACCGGTTTGAAACAGGGAATCAAATCAATATATAGACTCTTATAAAAATATTAAGTTCAAATATCTCAATTATCAATAATTTTCCATTTCACATTGCTATCATTTTATCTGAAGCAGTTTATACTTATACGTTTATGTATAGAATTTTAACGATATATCAACACGTATAGGATTATATTGATTCTACATTGAAAATTTCCTCCAATATTTTTAATCTTATCAATAACCTAATTTATAATAATTACAAACATAATTTATGTAATCATATATTATTTTAATAAAATATATGATTACATAAATATAGGTAAAGTGCAAAATAAAATTGTACAATTGAAATTGGATAAATAAAGAAACAATAAATAATAACTAACTAAAAATTGAATATACACTTACAGTAGCATCGGGAAGTTCCTGATAATATGATTCACCGCTTCCTCGTCTAGATCCAACACACATAGCTCTTCGTAACAAACGTGATAGTAATGAACACAGACCACATCTTTGCATTGTACCATCCGTTGAACCCTGATGGGAATCGATAATAGTGGTGGTTGTGGTATTGGTGGTGGTGAGATTTGTGGTGGCGGTGGTAGCGGCAATGGTGTCAGTGGCCAAATGGCCTTCACTGACCTTTAGAGACCCTTTGGACGCTGCCACCTTGATATTTTCTTATTCTTATTTTAATTTACAAAAAATTATTTTACAAAATTACGATTTTTATTTAAGCATCGGTAAATATTATCGGAAATTTGAAAATTTTAAATTTTAATTCGTGATTTATTCCTTTCCTTTTTGGGTACATTCACTTCACATTTCTTTTAAATAAATCACGAAAAGACACTTTTATACATTTTCATGTGAATATTTTCACATTTATAACTTTTAGTACTATTATTATTATTATTATTATAATATAAATTATCGGTATATTTAAATCGTTTCATTTTCTGTTTAATCGAATTTTCTAATTTTCATTGTAATTTCAGAGAAAATTATCTCAATCACTAAGTGTGCATATTTAAATTTTTCTTATTTAATTGTCAACTAAAATCACTACATAAAATAAATATTTATTACATATATATATTTATATTATATATATATACATATATATATATATATATATATTAAAAATGATGACATTTATATGTCATCGTTGAATCTGCTGTCCTTGGTGTGACGATTTCAATATACAAAGCATTTTTACAAGTAGTATATTAATGGCCCATCTTCTGGATCGCTAATTCTCTCGAACCCTTATTCGTGAGACTTAATACCATAAGCATCTTATAAACATTCATCGTGGATTCAAGGATACTAAAGGAATCTAAATCTCTAATATGACGTATATCTTAAACCTGTCGACTTTGAATCAGATCACTTTACACAAAATATAATACATCAGAGTATTAGAATATACACTATTCGCTTTCATTCCTAACAACAACTGAACTCAAGTACTGAACTAGTATAAAAGCGTCTATTAAAAAACAATAACAAACGCCTTTCTAACAAAAATTCTTGTAATTCCTATCTTGGATAACTGCAGTAGTTATACGAATACTTAAATCCAGTAAAAAACTAGCATTTCTAAATAACTATAGACAGCAATATCTCTACTTTTCAAAATTATTCTTTCTGATTCACAAATAAGATTTTCGAAAAGATTACTCCACCACCTCACCAATAGTTAGTCTATTGGATATAAGAACAACGTCTATCTATAATCGCAAACATATATAATTGCTGTCACACTTGATTGTGAACAGTAACGTAACATATAGTAGTACCAGTTTTTCATTAGTAACTCCTATCTTCTCATTTATGAAGTATATATAGTTATTTTGGCGCAAATTTGAAGTAATTTGCGTGCAAAATTTAACAATTATCATAGTATGAACGCATTTTATTCTACGTCATAATTGAAAATAATTATTCATAATGGAATTCAAACGTATAATAGCATGATTGCATTGTATTCTGCAAGAAAAATCAAGCCACAGCATACAGGGCATACGAATTGAATGAAACGCACGTCAGAGTGTAGCAAAATTGGCTAAGAAGTTTAACGTGTTCGACTCAACCGTACGTCGCATAATAATGAAGGTAAATTAAAGCCTTACAAGACACAAAAAGTGCAAGATTTAACACTGGCACAAGCATTCACGCAAGTATGGCGAAGACGGAAATTCGATGTTTTCTCATGCGAAAATCTTCATTGTTCAGCAACACGATACACAAACAAAACGATTATGTGTTTAGCGGCAATTTAGAAAATCGAGTTGCTATACATAAATAAACAAGTGCTTCTGTGGTGGTTTGGGCAGCTGTCGTATTGTGATGAATCAGCAACAAAAGGTACTAAACGATATTTTGATCCATTGAGCACATACAAATTTTTTTTTCTAAGTGTTAGACATTGCAACTGAACTCCACCGACGCCACCACATACGTCTAATACAACGAATTTTTACAAAATCATGTTCCACACTTCATTTCCTCACTCTCTATTGTCAATTTTAGAAGCTAAGGTGTGTTACCAAAAAAAATATAAGACTAAACAAATTGAAGTCAGTACATATGCACGTTCGGGCACAGTACGATGTATTCATAAAATTGTATGTATTTGCAATATTATCTAAAAATATTCACAATTGATGAAACTACGGAATTTTTAATTGGTAACACTTCGAGTGACGAACCCCTGTATAGAGACTTTGCAACGGAGGGGACATTTAAAACATTATCTTCGTAGTGCAGTCATTTTTATTTATTATTTTTTTTTTTCTAATTATGTTCTATATCAATTGCTAGAAAATATTTTCCAAAATTTTTTGTAGGCTCCAGTTGTTTTCATGACGTATTGACCATATATGGACATAGGTATTGTGAACAAAGTGTGTCCCAAAGCAAGCATTTCTCTCAAATATATTAGCAATAAACTGAGATGTTTTAATTAATATGTGGAATGTATAGACTTAAGAAAATGAAGAGAGGCTACATGTTTTTTTTAATAGCATCATTTTCCCATTTGTTATACACTATAAACAAAGTATTCAACAACTAATTTCTTTAAATTTCATTCCTTTTTAAAACCAACAATATTTGAACTCACTCATTTTTACAGTGTGCATCGTCAAAACATAGAATTATGGTTTCAGAATGAATGTATAGAATATCACAATAAATTACTGACTATGAGTGAATGGGCGTGGACTGATTATAGTGGAGTGCGTTCTATATTGTCGAAATATTGATGTCACTCATATGAGTGCTCACCATTTTAAAGTTGCCATATCTTTACGCATGAAGTAAAGTTGGAGGTGATAATGATGATGGTTAGATATTCTGATTTGTGATGGCCTAATTAATGGATCAATATGTTTCAAAATCTTATAAATCATTTGATGGTTCTAAGATATTGTCATTTTCAAATACAGTGCTGTTGAATCACCAAGATATATTTGTGATTCCTTATAGGCGCATTCAAAATTTTATTAAACTAATTTTGAGATGAACTATAAATTTCAATAATAATTGATGTTATTTATTTATTTTGTCTCAGAGTTTTTTTTTTTTTCAAACCCACTGGCCCACATATTTATCTTTCGTTATTACGAGTATTGTTTTTTTTTTGTTTTTTTTTTTTTTTTGCATTTCGAGTAGCCCCGAGGACCACTACACAGTATTTCATTTTTGTGCCAAGAATATATTTATTTTCTCTGCAGATTATGAAATCTTATAGAAGTTATATGTTACATAAGATATTATATATAGGAATATGAATTGTCTAAATGATGATTTATTTAGTCTGTGTATTTAATATTTAGGATTCCAGCCATATTTGAACAAAACAATGCTTGTGATGGAAAGGTGATTCATTTAACACAATAATCACTTTATTTACTTTATAAATTTATTTTTTATTTTATGTAGTTAAACATTTGTTTAAATCTTCTGCAATGTTAGATTTTAAAAAATTTATGATTTTATAATAATTTAATAAAATTATTGAAGTCATGCATTTGTTTATTAGGTGTTTTAGAATAAACTCAAATACTTGTATTATTTTTAGAAAAGGTTAAAAAATTCAATTTTTATAGAAATTCATAATTTTTTAAAATATAATTTACATCACACAAACACAAATACTCTCCTCACCACGCATTCATCTTTGATGGGTCAGATATTTATTGTGAGTGCATACACATTGATATAAATCACCTAATAATTCTGTAGTCAAAATTTAACATTTTGTTTGCAATTCACACTGTAATAAATTAGTGAGTTCAAATGTCATTTGAAAATGACTTTTTAACAGAAATGAAAAAAAAAGTGTTCCTCTTGGTTTACCAATTTTGGGAGTGATGCAATTCAGAATACATTTAGCTTCGTTACAATTAATACGAATATTGCAACTCAAAATAACTGAAAGAAGGATATAACGACTCAACGTCGTTCATCGTCGGTAATGAAAATCACATTCATATGAGCATACATTGTTGATAATTATATCGATCTACATTGAATACGTCGTGAAATAATTATTGGCCTATGTACAAGAGTATTTATTGGTGTTTTAAAGTTTCCTTGTGAGAAATTCAGGATGGTTTGTTATTTTTGAGTAATTTTAAATGAAAATAAAATTTAAAGGATAATAAATTAAGTAATTAAAACAAATGTTAATAATAAGATAATTTATATTAAATACAGAATTGGGAACCAGCATCACCATTTAAGCAAAAAAAAACACTGTACAAACAATACTTGTGATCTTAAACGCACAAAATTTTCAATTTATTTATAGTTGAAAGTGATTCCCGAGGTGTTTCCCAATAAAGTATACTCGTGTGTATATATTATACATCCATTTTCCAGTATACATTTCCAACCTTATGTATAATCCATCATTTTGCTTGCCCTAAAATGTACTATATTTGTTGGATACTTCTATACTTGGAATATAATATTCTACATAATAGAAAATTTTCTGTTTTCATCTGCCAACTTTGCAATTTTCTTTTTATGTCGTACTAGTACTATATTGGCATGTAACATAATATTCCTATATATGAATGTAATTTTCTTTGTATATATTTTGGAATATCAAGAATTCTGGTAGTGAGTCTGTGTACCATATAAAACATGAAAGTTATTTGTCAATATTATAATAAGCATTTGATTGACCATATTGCACCAAAAGTTTATAATAATTTTCAAATAAATAAATACAGGTATATTCAATGCATTGATAGTTTCTAGTGAAATGTATACTATTTATCCGTATGTATACCATCATAATCTCAACTTTCACTAAGCAGGGAGCATAGGGCATCATCGAACAATCATCATTGCTCTCAATTTCTATATAGGCAGTATCTTCACTTCACTCCACCTCCCAGCACTATGGTATCAATTGTATTTGGCACTTATTGACGAAAACTTGAATTTTTCGTCAACATTCAAATCTTACGATCGGATAGCGACAATTTTTTCAGTTACAACCATCCAAACCATCACAGAAACAGTCATTTATTTTGCGCATAACAAACTTTTTTACGTTTAGCTGAACAGTGAAGACTTTCTCATCACAAAACATCAAATTTTCTTATTTACTAATTGTGTGCATACTTTTCATACAATTCCAATAAATTGCACAGCAAATTTTTATTAAATTGTATGACCAGATGTGGAGTGTATGAACTGTGCCACAGAAGACACATCAGTGTTTTACTCACAATGAAATGTACCAGATTACTCTGTCCCCAGTAACAAATTAGTTTTAGGTGTAAGAACCCGAGTTCCTGCATACATATGAAAGTTTCTGCTTTAAATTGCAGACCTTTTACAGATCGAAAATCGTATTGATGATCATATTATTGGATTCCAGTTAAGATATGATTTTGAAGTAAATAATTTTTTCTAAGACTTTGCAACAGATTGATGTAATCAATCCTACTTAGAAGTCTTTTTGATGATTGGCCGGAATATCATCAGGATCAGGTGTCTTGTTAGTATCGAGTATTCTATAATTCTGTGGATAAGTCTGGTAATTGATGGCTGAATTTTATTAGAATTATTTGCGAATTATTTGTTTACATATTTAAATCCGGTGATGGGGTTCATCTGATAGCATAGTCATAAAAACACATTCATCGGATGTCATAAAAGCATATCAACATCACTTGCAAGAAAGATTTTAGTATTAAAGTATTAGTTGCAGTTGATGCTATTATATATTGATGTGTACTCGAAATTAAACTTTAATGTTGCTTTGAAAAGTAATTTTTTTAATATACCACAGCAAGAAATTTTGGTGACTGACGATACTTTCCCATTGAGATATAATACTCTAAATCTATTTTCAAAATGCGGACCTCCAAATAATATGCAAAAGATGTTTACAACAGTGTGCTGGTCGTGTTGTACAGATTACGTTTGGAATTCTAGTATTGAAATTTCAAATATTTGTGAAAATCCTATACCATTTGTTATAAAGACAACAGAAAAAATTGTGAAAGCCACATCGGCTTTACACATGACATGATCAAATCCCGGTATTTTCATTCACAGTAACAGACACTTTTCATTGACGTATATATGATCAAATTTGGATACTCCCATCTTCTGAACGCTATGCCAATTAGTCAACTTCTAGGTCTAGGCGGCCCTCTAACTGCCTAGCACCACATAATTGTGGGTTTTCGGGCATGCAAGGTTCCCACCTACAAGATATGTTGCTGAATCTTGAGGATTGGGATTATACCCGGAACTGTTAACAAAGTTACAAGTGTTGGAATTGAGAATGTCATTCGAATTACATATTTTTTTTTTTCATATATACCAGAAATAGAAAAATAACAAAAATATTTTTATGATCTGTGGTGGAATTTTATAACTTTTACTATCGCTTCGATACAATATTATTATTGATGTGAAAATCTTGCCATGGCGGAATTTTATGAAATTATCGCTTCGATAAAAATTTTTTGTTTGGTAACACTTAAGAAATCGTCGATACAATGTTTTGGAAAAACTCCCGTTACTAATTCTGAATACTCGTGTATGGGTACTGTACCAGACTCTCAAATTCTTTTGCAGTTATTATTCTTGCTTTCTGTTTATGACTTTACAAACACAAATTTTATGAAAATATTCAGAATATAAATTATTTTATCTGTTTTAGAAATAATATTTACTTACATTTCTATAAATTTATTAAATTTTTATACGATTGTACGAACCACTACATCTCTATTATTGAGAACACAATAGAAAATTATATTATAGCAATGTTATACGGATTCAATACCTAACTAACGTTCTGCTCCTGAATATTTCCTGGTATACAACATTGAACAAAAACAACAGTCCGTACAGACGAGGTCCTACAAAATTTTACGTTTACGCCATATTTACGCTACATGACTTGTATCCTACACTTTCGTAATTATAATAAGCAATACGTTAGCTAAAATCACCACTGAACGGGTAAGTTTTGCTTAAACCTTCTCTTGACGCCCACGTGAGCCTTAATCATCATAGCAATTTAATTTACACCATCTGTCTCACTATATTCCCCTATAATACACCTCCCCCTCCCCCGCCCACCGTCTGCACTTGCACTTGCACATGCATTTAATTTTACACTCACGTAGAGACAAGCATTACAATCAATGATCTAAAAGGATCTTCGATGCGATGTCAATTAAAAATTAATTAATGTTCACAAAATATGATTTTGATAAAAGTAAGTTTTATATAATAAAGGATTTATGAATTGAATTGAATTAAAACAAAAAGAGAAGTGATATTCTATCGAAATTATCGTCGTGTCAAAAATGTTATAAAATTCCGATTTTCGATATAGAGGAGCATCGACGTTCGAAAGTTTCGCAGAAAAACGAAACATGATGTTTTATGTAATAAAGGATTTATGAATTTAATTGAATTGAAATAAAAAGCGATGTGATATTCTATCGAAAATATTGCCATTGTCAAAAGTGTTATAAACTTCCGATTTTCGATATAGAGAAGAATCGACGTTCAAAAGTTTCGCAATATAAACATTTTGGTATATAAAATAAAATTGAATAAGAAAAACGAAACACGATATTTTATGTAATAAAGGATTTATGAATTTAATTGAATTGAAATAAAAAGAGATATTCAATCAAAATTATTGCCATTGTCAAAAGTATTATAAAATTCCAATTTTCGATATAGAGGAGCATTAATGTTCGAAAGGTTCGCAATATATACATTTTGGTATATTAAAACAAAATTGAATAAGAAAAACGAAACACGATGTTTTATATAATAAAGGATTTATGAATTTAATTGAATTGAAATAAAAAGCGATGTGATATTCTATCGAAAATATTGCCATTGTCAAAAGTGTTATAAAATTTCGATTTTCGATATATAGGAGGAGCATCGACGTTCGAAAGTTTCGCAGAAAAACGAAACATGATGTTTTATGTAATAAAGGATTTATGAATTTAATTGAATTGAAATAAAAAGCGATGTGATATTCTATCGAAAATATTGCCATTGTAAAAAGTGTTATAAACTTCCGATTTTCGATGTAGAGAAGAATCGACGTTCAAAAGTTTCGCAATATAAACATTTTGGTATATAAAATAAAATTGAATAAGAAAAATGAAACACAATGTTGAATTGAAATTGAATCGAACGTTTTTACACACTTTAATAATTTCGATTAATCAACTACACTTAATAATGAACATGTTTTTTAATAAAAATTGGGAAATGAGTATATTTTTTTATTTTCATTCTTGTTGAATGAGCACATGTGAATCGCAATTTACATTATCACTCATGGAATGATTCATCCAGATTAATACATCCAAAATTGAAATATTCTAAATGAAGCATTTTTAGTGGGAATTCTGCCACATCGCATTAGGATGGAATTTTTTGATTTTCTAATTCTGTATAGTTCTGTCGTACGTACCCATAATCATAACATATATTCGACGATTCCTAATAAATTTCTTTAATTATGTATGTATACTCGTCGCCTATGTATCTCAATTAATATATCTATATAATTATGCTATTAATGAAAGTATGTAAATTTTTCTAAGATGCCTGCTGAACCAGGTAATATTTCTATAGTATTGTGAATACATACACTAAAAAGTTATTGAGGATTCTTATCATATGATGATATGATATTATCATTTATTATAAATACTAAAATGTGTCACTAGTTTACCTTGACGGATAAAATAAATACAGAAGAGATGTTGCTACAACACAAAAATTAGTTGTTCAACATATTTTATAAGTAATGTTTTTAAAAAAAAAAAATTTTTTTTTTTATTTTGTTATTCACTTTGGGTACATCTTGAATATTAAATGGTTTCACCATAATATACCACATATTACATTCATATTTGAATTACAAACATTTAGTGATTTAAATAAATGAATATTTTACGATAATTTAAACAAAAAAAATATTTTTATTTTTTTATTGTGC
>JANSTX010055266.1:0-10320 GCA_027564355.1 Penthetria funebris
ATGTTTTTTTCTTTGTTTAATAACCGAATAAGGATTTTTTAATAAAATAATGTGTCCTTTTTTCGTTATTCATTTTCTTTTTATAATTTTTTAATGTGAAAAAAAATAAATAGAATGTTTTGTAAGAAAATTTGTAAAATAAGGAAAATCAAATTTTATATTTAAATTTATATGTTTGTTTTTTTTTTTTTATTTAACATGTCAAATATTGAAATTAACATAAAAAGGAGTATACAAACGGTAAAATGATAATATATTTGTATAATAATATCCTTTTATAAATTAAAGTTTATATGAGAAAACGTAAAACACAAAAAACATATTTTAAAACAAACAAAATTATTCAAAGTTAAATAATAAAATGTGTACTGTTCATCATTCGAAAAAGTATTTCGCTTGATGGAATCATAAATTTTATTACAAGGGACAATAGACAAAAAAGGGACATCTTTTATATTTAATGTATTCACAGGGAAAATAATAATTAATTTATTAATTATGTGATGTTGTTTTAATTAATGTACGAAATTCAGGATTAATTGAAAGGTCTTAATATTATTTCAACACTGTGATGGCAATATAACATATTAATTAAACAAACGACAATTTTAACTGATTTTTGGATCCTTGTGATTAAACAGTCGTAAGGTTCCGGTTTCAGAAGGCTAGTCATATGTTTGGTAGGCTAAATTGGATGAAGTGTAGTGACGGTATACTGACCATAGATCGGCAACAATGTTTCTATCAAGCGACATATATTTTGTTTTTTAAATTACTTTATTTAGTACACACAAATTTATATACTATAAAGTTAGAAAAATTTAAATTTAACCTAGGTATTTACTATATGAAAATAAAAACGTATCCGTAAAAGTATCGCATATATTTATAAATATTGCATACGGTGCGAAATAAATGCATATTGAAGCATTTTTTTTGTTTATAATCAAAAGTAAGTAAGAAATTAATAATCAAAAAAGCAATAATTTTTACAAATTTTAAATGTATTTTCGGTGTCTTTAAACATTTTTCTTGCACATTTATTTGTAATTTTTACAACACTAATTAGTAGTTTCCAAAATGTTGCGAACGCTCTCGTAACATACATATTTATATAGTTTTTCCATCATTTGGAAATGAATTACTATCAGTTTAAATTTTAAAGTGCATTGTGTAGAAGTGTGTAATTCATACCTTTAATTAATGATGAATTATTAATATAGAAAATTTGCCACACATTCCATTTTATACATTAATTATTAGTGTAGTGGTTACGGTAAATTAATAAACGTGACGTATTTCGTATAGATTGAGTCTTAAATGTAGTTATTCCAGCCCATTTATTAAATTGCGTTAAGAAAATTCTAGTATTTTGGTTGTTCGTACAGTTAAAACATCATTGTTTGACTACAGGTTGGATTGTTAACGTAATGTTATACATAAATTGTTCAATGTTGTGTATAAAAATGTAAAAAAACACATTAAATTTATGAACAATTATAAGATTCCCTCCATAACAAGAAAAAAGCCTATTCAATTCAGTTGACATTTTTATTTATTTTATTTTACAGTGTGCATTATCAATTTGTGGTCAATTCATTTACTGTCATTTTATTTAATTATTTTAATTTTTGTTTACTTAATGTTTTGCTGTGTTGTGTAATTAATTTAATTTTGTAATTATTAAATAAATTAGTGTCGTGCAACTTGCAATTTGTGGTTGCAAATTATATAAAAAAAGCAGGTATTTTTTTTTGTTAATTTTTTCATTTCATTTTATAATTTGTGAACATTCTAATTTTCTATTTTGTCTTCTTTTTGCATTGCAATTAATTATATTTGCCAGTTCAAATATAATGATGTTATATATGAGTAATAATCTATATTGCTAAGGTGACAATCTATATTTACTTCTTCGCGATCACTGGAAACACGTTCACTCAGTATAATGTCAATTGTGTGGTGTGTTATCGTAACCAAAAATACGCTTGTATGCTTGGCAACTTTGTCTTCTTTAAACACGACTATATCAAATAATTCAAGAACATATTTCAATAGCACAGAACACTTTTTCTGTTAACGTTTGATGTTGTGTATCAGTGTGTTTGTATACGTATTGGAGACGCCAAATTAATGTCGTAAATCCATCCTATGTGTGTCGGTTGATGTGTATAGGTTACTATCATTAATCTAGTCTTATTTCGCTTTTTGAGCTCCATCCAAACAAAAGACAACGCATCTTTGTTCTGTGGATCAGACAATAGTTTTCACAGCATATGGAAAGACAGACAAAGATGTCAGGTCAAAAGTTCAATAAATGAACATCTTATTAAACAAACTTTCGAAATTGATATCGAAGTTCTAGAAATCATTGAGTAACGATCTATTCCATTATTCATCTTCATACAAGCACTAAACAATGTCTGCTTATTTCTAGAGCGTGCAATAATTTTAGTAGTAATCCACATTAATAAATAAAGTGATTGGTAACTAATAAACAAGAATAGACCAAAAAATTTAATGTTGAAATTGTATAGAGTTTAATGGAGAGAATGTTGAGTACATGAAAATTTATAAATTCGATATCAAATCGATGTGCACTAATTGTTTATGACCGGATTAGTTCAGTTACGGGCGTGAATTATATAGGTTATGATTTCAAATGTTTTCGATGTATATTCCGGTGTTGATGTATTTTATCAGTGCTTTATTTCCTGATACCTTTTAAATTGGATTATGATTGAACAATGAACCATATGTTATTAAGTAGAATTTCGTCTGGAAAATCTTCACAAATCGAAGCTGATATGAAGGGAAAATATAGAGGTTTCAGATTCAAATTCAAAAAAACACATTTTATTATGTACAAATTAAAAACTGTGTTAATAAAATGTTTGTGTATTGAACCATTAAACGTTACATAAAAAATCCATAACATCATTAGAAATTATTCGAAAAGTAATGGCATGAATTGAAGGATATTTTAAAATGCAGTAAAATTTGCAGCACAGCTGAATTTGTCCGACTGAAGTATATACTGCATACTTAACAATGAATTCTTACAATAGTTTACAACAGACACGAAGGCAATAATATTTTAATGATTAGTGGCATTAGAAATCATGGTGGTAAACACGATCACACACAAAAATTTGGATAAAGAAATCGATCGTGTGTATTTGAAAGACAAATCCAGCGACAATTTGGACAATCGATTGCGTAAATAAACGGCTGCCTATTACACTGATATAACTGCAAAAAATCGCTCTTTGATCGATTTCATCAATCCGTCCGTAAAGCTGTATCGAGTTGTTTACCAATAAAAAGGTGTAAAAAGATTAATTGATTTTTGGACACAAACAATTTGTTTAAACATTTGAACAAGA
This sequence comes from Penthetria funebris, assembly GCA_027564355.1. Taxonomy (NCBI): domain Eukaryota; kingdom Metazoa; phylum Arthropoda; class Insecta; order Diptera; family Pleciidae; genus Penthetria; species Penthetria funebris. The sequence continues at coordinate 3,387 of JANSTX010055266.1, forward strand.
CTCAGCCGTATCCCATAAAGCTCATTACAACAATTTTTACAAAATCACGTCCACAATTATAGTCTTCAAACATTCAATAGATTCCTCGATTTAGTCTATTTTGGAAGCCTTTAACCAAAAAAAAAAATGAGAACTTGAACTCAATGAAGTCATCGGAAATAGCAGCGAATTTCATAGACTCACATTACTGCAGCGTTCAATGCACTAAATATGATTAAGTCGAAAGACTTGATGCCACCATCGGCCCGATGGTTTTTTTTCGCTAATCGATGCCTCTTATTCGAATTTATTTGTTTTTTATTTTTTTATTTTTATATTTATAATTATTTATAATCATATACACTAAAAAATTGTCTTAGATAAGCTTTCATGTTTTGTTTGAGTCTTTGATAATTTTTGTACATTAATATAATTTTTGTAATCTACATAGGAATTCGGTAGCAAATATTTTTAAATCTTAGATAATTGTAGTAGTTATGAATAGATTAAACTGATAGTATTTCCTTTTCATTTCCGTGAAATAATTTTGCACAATTTGAATACTATAATTGTGACAAATTACTATAGAAGTTTAACGATATAATTAAGTTCTTATTCTTTATTATAGGTGATATTTTTAATTAGAAAAATGCATTTTCTTTGTTTTATTAAAAGAAAATCATTTAGTGGAATAAAATATTATAGTAGTTTTTATTAAAATAAATTTAAAAAAAATTAATTATGTATTATTAATTATTATACATAGTGTTGTTATTGAGAAGAACAAGAAGTTTAATAAAATTAAAACGTAGTCGAAATTTTGGGTCCAGAAACATTTTTTGAAGAAAAATAACTAAATTTATTAATTAAAATATAGTAGCATTAGTTAAACATTTAAATAAAAACATTGTTAAAAATAAAACGATAAATCATACTTTTCGTTTTTGATAGTTTTTATTTATTTAAAAAAAAAAATAAAAATTACATATAACATATATATAACACTATTTATATTAGTTAATATTGATGAATGGCTAATAAACCTAAGTTAAACACATACTATCTAAAATCAAATGCTAAGGTTAAAACGATTAATTAATTATTTGTGAATTCTAATAAATAATCACTAACAATAATTAATTTGATGGATTATCATGTAATATACGGCAATCTAATAATCTTATGCACAACTGTTGATCTCTCATTGATGCAAAATAATTGCAATGTCCTGTTTATGACATTACCCACATTTTTAAATAGAATAAACTATAAACTTTAAAATTAGTTGTTAATATCCTAACAGATGTTATTCATACTATTGTCCTTAGTTTTCCTTATTTCAGTTTAAGACAGGCAATCAATAATTTTATAATCATTGAATTGTTAATAATTTTATTAAAAAATCTATTACATATTATTAAGAGAAGGATTTAAAAAAAAAAATATCAAACAAATAATTTACTACAAATAATTATTAATGTTCCTAGTATTCTCTAGGCTAATGTTGTGATTATTATGTTTCTATAATTTATGTCATGACAGATTTACAGAAAAAAGTTTATGCGAGATCATAATTATTTTATCCAATTAGTTGCGTAATTTCAACTGCCACTTAAACGTAGTATCTCCATTTTGGAGCCAATATTATGAATAAACTGATTTATTGAATTTATTATTTAATTTATAAATTTGTACCAAATATTTATCGATTGAATAACTAAAGAAAATAATAGATAATTTATCAATAACACACCCTATGACCAAAATTTAAAAAATCAAAAAATTAATTTTTAAAAATATAAACAACAAACTAATTGAAAATTTTAAAAAAAGAATTAATAAATTGTGCCTTTTATTATTTATCCCAAATTTACTGCCATATATGTTTTTATACAAATTAATTATTAAATTGTTTTAAAATTTTAAAAGAAATATCATAAAATTTATAAAATATCCTCGTTGAGATTGGATACTGTATCTTATCAAAAAAATTCAGGGTTATAAAATGTCGCAGACAAACTACAAATTAATTAATGTAATTTCTGTCATATATCTAAATTTCTGGAATCTTTAACTGAACCTTCAGAGTATATATCACGTCATCAAATTTTTCAATTCAACGTTAGTCAAGATGTTGATGATTATCGTATAAAATTGATCTTCACATCCACGTGAGAAAATGCAGCATCAACCAACAACTCTTACCACTGGTACTAGGCTCCTCCATGACGGTTACGCCTGATATGGCTACATTATTCTATCTTGTTATGAGAATTGATCCCAAATCACCAACACAGAATCCCACAGACTGATTTTGTTTTTCAGTTCAATTTGGCGATTATTTGCACACCATCATTAACATTAAATAGATGTTCCACAATTTTTAATACAGTACTTAGCAGACGCATATAGAGTTCAGAAACATTTTGACACCATAATACTTGTCAAAAAAGATATTTAGGTAATGTATAAAATACCTTATCAATCATTATACGAAGTGTTTGTGTAACATCAATTGTTCCGATGCCTTTGACAAATCCGAACCGATATTGATTATATTACGGAGTGTTATTTCCAAAATTCTTTTCCATATTTTTAAGGTTTGCGATGGAAGTAAGTTATATAGTTTATGCAATTCTTTATATCTCTCTAATTTTTATAAAATGGTAAGCGAAATCCTCCATGAATTTGTGCATTGCACCTTTATTATCTAATTTCATTAATTTATCTATCATTGATAACCATAATGTCACCCAGAAATAGGATTTTATTTAGAAATTTGTTAATGAGAATATTCTTCGTTCATAGATGCTGATTGAAGTATTGCTTTCACTAATTATTTACTTCTTAGATTTAACTCCAATTAAGTATTTTTCTGAATAATTCCCTTATGCAACAATTTTGTATATTTCATTTCGTTTCGCCCTAGTACTTGTCTCACGTTTTGCCAGTTTAAACGTTTCAAAATGGTAATACAATCAATTTATTGTCAAGTTTTGCATGATGTTTTTTGTACTCCTGCTGTTGTTCTGTACCTCGGTGTTTGAACCATCAAGTGTCCGTTTCACACTCTCCACAATATTTTACTACATCATGTGATTCTTGAGAGATGTTCTTCCTCGACTTTTTTTCCTTCTGGTGTTTGAAGTGGTGTTCTTTAAACATCAGCACTTCGATCAATTGTAGCATCACATAGATCTATTTTTACTATTTTATAACTATTCTCGTAGAATGTTAAGTTACGGATGAGTTTTTAATTTGTTGAACATTCTATCATATTTTTATTCTTGAGAGTGCTTCGCAATACCGCACCCAATGCGTTTGTGTCTCTTCGTCTGCTTTACGTTGATTAACCCTAGTATCATACATATTTCGGCGTTGTTCACATTTCATGTTAGATTAGAACTTTTTGGACAGAGTTGGTCATATTTGATGCTCGATAATCAGCACTGTATATATAGCTGTATGTTGCAGATACTACAAGCCGATCCAAGATAGCAATTCCTCAATTCAATCTCTAAGATTGGATACAACGACCCGTATTACTATGTGTTATTTCATGTGATTCTAATAGTCATGGTTCCAACATAATTTGAAATCCATCCCATATCTAATTCAATCATTTCATGTGATTCTAATTGTCATCCTCTTACTTATGTTTCAAAGTTTTTCTTTATTTTGTTCATTAAAAATGATTCAGAATTGAGCTTTTACCATAATTGCAACCATTGCATATTTTAATTAAATTATTATTAATTAATTTCCTTTGTGTACACGCACCCCACCGTTTCCATACCGGATAAATTATCCAATCATCTGCCAAGTACATTTATATAAATAGTTGTAATCAATTGGAAATTTAAAGCGTTTGTATCCTTTAATTTTCCATTAAATTTGCATATAAACTGATCATTCAGTCTTTTTTTTAGTTTAATGGAAAATTTATAGTATTAGACTCATAGTAAAAAGAAAAATTAATTTTCAGTTGAAAAAGAAAATCAAAATTTTGTATGTGGAAAACCCGAAATGGGAGGAAAATCAATGGGAAAATTTTCAAATTTAATATTCGTACGTAGTGTGTGTATATTATTACTCGTAAATAAATAAATTCTTATGTATAAATTTGAATGTTTTTAATCAAATGGAAAATTATGCAAATTTCTTCTTTTTTTTAAATACACAAAACATAAATTTCCTGCACAACAGTTTTTAATATTAAAAAAACAAAAAACAAAAAATTAAAAAAAATTAATAAAATAAGGAAAGTATGATATGTGAAAAACATAAAGTAATTTCAAAAGCACACAAATGTTCGGAATTATCGGGTAAAATATTTAATTATTAGCGTAAAAAACAAGGCGAATTTTTGTTTCCTAAGTTATGTGGATTTTAAAAGAAAATTTATCAAAAATTATTGTTAAATGAAATTTTCAAAATATTTGTGTTTTAAACATTTTCCATTTTATAATATAATAAGTAAATTTAAGTTTTCTTCCAGGAATAGTAAAAAGTATATATGCATAATAAAGTTTAACTTTTAAATTAACATATATATAAGTAGTACACTATGAATTGAGTGGCCGAATAACACTCAAATAGGTCACCCTATGTATATATATACCTTCTCGCTCGTTATCACCAGTGTTTCAGTTTACCGCCATATTATTTTTGGTCAATCCAGTCTTCTACTACCCTTAATATCCCCAGTCAAGAGCATATCTTGTGATATTATTGACCGAACGGTTCAATATATGGTCCATCCAATTTAATTTTTTTCATTTGATATTCGCATTCTGTCGAATTCACGTCACGATCGCACAATTAAATTTCGAGGCACTTTTTTGTCCCATACTTCTGTGGAACCGTCTATCCATTAGGATGTTTTTCCTGAATTTTACGTCATTTAAATCAAATGTTCACAAATTCCTGCGTTCCCACCCCGTAATTTTTATAGGCAGTAAAACATTGTTTTGTGTTTTGAACATGTTGATACTCGTTAAACAAAAGAAGAAACGGAAAGGAAAAAAGATATGAATATACACAATTATCACTGAGTTAGACTGCCTGACTCCAATCCGCATTGCTGCCACACCCTTTGTATATCTGATAACCTATAACTGCCCAAATATTGAAAGTCGTCTACTATTACTATATTATCCACTTCAAAATGCTATTAATGAACCACTCGTCATTAGTTTAGTCTCAAAAACGTTTTTGCGCAGACTTCATTTTGTGAGCTATACTTTAGTAGCCGCTTCAGTTTCAGTCGTATGTTTCGTGTCTGCCAACAAACATAGGTCGCGTCGGCAAAGTCAATATCTTCAAGTCGATTGGTTTGACCCCAATGCCAGTTCTCACACACATACTGAAGTTACTCTTCTTCGGCATCTTGATTATCAGACCTGTTTTGCATTCGGTCTAATTATCATCGAGTGATTACACTTTACCAATAATTTTATTTGCAATACAGATGCGTTTCTGCATTTTAGATGTTTTAACGAGAATTTTATTTCGGCTAGACAAGAAGCAGAATCTTGGAATTTTTGTGTAGCCAGCTTGTTTTCAGCTGCGGTCTTCGAGCAAATCTGAAGCATGGATCTATTCAGCAGCATTTCTTATCAGATGATAGGTTTCAGAAGCTCGTTAAAGTGATCTGTTTATCCGTGCATTTGCAAATTAAACATATATTACTGGGTTGAGTTGGACGTTTTGTTTTGTAGCATTTCTTAACCAGTTTTCTTATCAGACGATAGGTGTCCCTCATGTTATTTAAATTTGCTGTGTATTTTACCCGGTCTGCAACATTTTTTATGTGTTTACAAGTCCCATCGTATGGTTTTGCGAATCTTTTTATCCATATCAACAGTAACAAGATTATGATTGTTGCAGATATCCACTAAATACTCACAATTCTTGTTTATATCACCCATTTCAATTACATCTATTACAGGTTCCTAATTAAAATATTACTGGAGCCAACCTTTGCATTAGCTTCTCTCAAACAAATAACAATATTTGATTGTTTAATACCATAAAACTTTATGGTAATTGACTATAGAATGCATCTTTGACTGGCATTGATATCGGTTTAGTTGATGCGTAAATTTGAACACTTGTTACTTGGTAAATATTTTAAAATATCAGATATTGGTTTCTAGTTGATAAGACTCTGTATTACCTAGCATTAAATCAGCGCCACTACGCCACTCAATTGTGCGATGAAATATAAAATAAATAAATGCGAGTGCGGCAATCTGGCAACTCAAATATTCACAGCGAAACTTATATGGAAAGAGAAAGCGCACCTAGATTGTGCCTATGCTGAAATTAATCTATATGACTGGTAAACCACTCAATGCTCTCATGGTGAAAATGCACAGACTACACTATAAACTGCTCACAGCTAGTCTTTATATGTACAGTCCATAAGTCTATATATGTGATTATGCTTGAGATATTTTCAATTTAAACAATGCTTCTCCTGATATAGATTTTCTAAATTAACAATTTTTTAATAATTTGAACAGCATATGTCAATAAATAGTTACAGACTGGCAGGTGCTAGCTCTCAAAAGCTAAAATGCATAGATTACACTATAAACTGCTCGCCTTGAGTCTATATATATATACAGTCCATGAGTCTATATATGTGCCAATTTATTTAATAAATACCTGCTGTTCTCTTACCCGATAAATGATTATATTTTTGAGAGAATTAAGCTACGACTTAATTATACATGTCAGTATGTCCGTAGTCTAAATTGTTTATAATATACATAGGCACACTAGTGATTCTAACTCGAATATTAGGAATAACTTCCCTCTAATCTGATTCGAAATAGATAAATTGAAGATACATACAAGCGGGTCTGCTGCAGTCAGGGTTCTGCATTAAGCCCATTAATCTTTATAACTATTATGCAATTTCTGTCCGGTTCAATACAGGATCCTCTTC
>JANSTX010055267.1:0-10318 GCA_027564355.1 Penthetria funebris
CCTGACTAATCCTGTGGGTAACTCGAAGCCGAACATATTTCTATATGTCGCCCAAGAGTTCCTTCACCAATTTTATAATATTAATTGGCAATATGTAATATAGCTATTCAAATTTAGGCATCTATGGATTACAAATTTCAAAGTGAATTATCACGAATTTCTGATGGGAATTAAAAAATCGGTTACTATTGATTTGTATGGGAGACACTATAATGCAAAATGTTGGTTGAATTGAACAAAATTAATTCTAAATCTGTAAAGAGGTGTGCACTGTATGGAATGTGATATCAAATACGCATTATAATATATGAAAGTGAGAAGACCGCCAGAGCTTAGAATATTTATCCAGATGAATACTAAAAGTGGAATTGATCTAAATTTGATTATCTCTATTACATTCCATTATTGATAAAATTGTAGTCATTTGATGATATTCTTAATGAATAGAAAGCAGATTTAATAATTAAGGTACCGAAGATAGGTAAATGTATAAGAATTGTTGTGGTATCGCGCCTTATCGAAAGCTGAGAACAAGGTTCTTGCAATATAGTTATATGTGATATGATTAGTTCAGTATTGGAATATAAAGTATTGGAAGAGAAAAACATGATTATTGATCGAACAGATCATGCACGGATCACAAAAATATGTTAAAAATCGTAGTCGAATCATTTATTTGATAACAGCACCAATTTACCAGCTATTCGTCGACATTAAACAAGTGTTTGACAATATTGATCGTGTTATATGTTATGAACAATTCAAAATTGTCCAAATTCATGAACATATAATTCTGAAATATTTACCGTGATATGCAACGAATTGTTTAATAGGTAAATTGTCATTGTTGTTCCTACTTATGGTTAGATTGGGTTAAAGGTACACAATGATCCACATGGTTTGAGACTCAAAATACTAAAAACTATTGAGTTTGCTGACGACATATGTCTTTTAGCACAAACAAAGATGGTAGATATGAGACTAAAACTACAGTCATACTATACCGAGGTGTTTTGGTGGCAAATAAACCTAAGAATAAATGTTTCAGAGACGAATGAATAATAAGAGTCACATCAGCTGTGCCGAATAATAAGTGTTTTTCGAAGAGCACAAGTTCTGATCCAGAGTATAAACTGTATTGATTAAAATTAAAAATAATTTATCTCTGATTCGTTTGAAGCTTTAGCAAAGCTCGCCGTGTCTCGCTACCATAGGGTGTCGTATTAGCCATTCATTCTTCACTTGATTTTCAATCACAGAGTTAACGTTGCTAATCTTTGAGGAGAATTCAAATATATACGAGTATATCTGATTAATTTAATGGCATTTGAATCCATTAATTATGAAAATATCTTACCTGTAATAATTGTATCCTGCGGCCCCTCTTAATTGTAGGATTCCTGGCTTCAGCACTGCAACAATGCCCATTATAAGATCCAGAAACATTTTCTGAACTAATTGAACGTACTGAAATGATTTCCGGATGTAAATTTGTTCGATTTACAGGATGCGGTGATGTATTTATATGGAATTTACCATTCCACATGCTGTAATAAAAATGGTAATTAATTAGAGGAACTTCTTGAATTTGATTGAGTAGAAAATCCAATTAATCTGTGCCACTCATAACAATTTAAAGGAAATTAAATGTCTTCGTACCATTTATACTATTTATATTTTCACTTATCCATATTAGGCCATTATATTTATTTTGATAAGCTTATTTCATCTTGAAATAAGGAAAACATTTTATTGAATTTGTGGATAATTTGATTATACATTTATTGTAGCTTTCTTCACGATCATGAATTCCATAAAAAAAAAAACGAGAAACACATAAGTGAAACACTTCAAAATATACCAGAGTAGAATACATGATATGTATAAAAAATCGTAAAGTGGTTATTAGGTTATTACTACTGTTGTACTGTTTGATTTTGATAAATATTTAGAGATTATATTGTTTTCCTTTAACAAAATCGGTACAGATGGAATGGGCTTATGAAGACTTTCGTTTGGCAGTGTTCTCACCAAAGCGAAAATGATGATGAATTTAATATAACCGCAAGTTATTGGTAGTATTCATATTACGTACTAATAAACACTAGACCACATATGTCGATAAATTAACTATTTATTACATTCATTTCAACATATATAACTGTCCGAAAATCTGCAATCAAATTATTTTAGAAGATTTAGTTCCTTTTTTCAAATCATCAATATATTATCTCTACACTTACAATCCACGGTACAGCATAGGGCGTTAACGAACAATTGTGATTGTTCACGATCTCTAAAGTGCAGAAACAAGAGGAGGTAACGGTGGTAATAACCCTTACCACCAACACCAATCCACGCATCACCCTCAGCAATACGTATTTAGTAAAATTTTATTTTAAGTTAGCTATTGTCCTTGGAATTTAATTGTGTGCGAATCCCAAATCGCGACATAGATTTATATTTACATTTTCAAAATTACAATTTTTAATAAGTAACTTTTTAAGGGTTACAGTGGATCGATTTCCTCAGATACTTATAAGGTACATAATGAATTGTCATTACCATTGTACTGTGGGCAAGGATTAAATTAAGATTAAAGCAGGGAAAATGGAAATGCAAAAAAAAAAAAAAAATTGAGAATAAAAGGAAAGGCTTAGATGGTGAAATACTAGCCGAAGAATGTTACACGGCGACTCGACTGAATGGTCAACATATTAATTACTTTCATTGTAGCAACACTTAAACAGAGACGATTCTCAGCGTCATATGGATACTTCGTCAATGACGATTATGCAAATTAAAATCCGGCTATATTTTCATTGTTTTATTCTACATTAAAAAACTAGACGTGTCGCTTATAAAATAATGAGTTAGATATGCTCAAATGAAATAAATTCAAAGGATGTTTAATTCTATGATTTATCGGTCAAATGAATCTAATAGGTCTACTTTCATGGCGCCAAATGATGAGATTTTCAGAGACTCTAATTTTGTTTAAATTTTTTTTAGCCTGTTTTAAATATTAGTATTCGGTAATTCTTTCGACAGTACCCGAAATAATCTCCTTGCACCGGTTAGTCATCGAAATGCTTTATGTTCGAAAATTCGCCACTTAATGCAATGATATTGAAAATCAAGAAAGCGATCTTTTCAGTTGCTCATATCATGGCATTTTAATTTTTTTTTCTTGTCAAGTACACTGATTTTTTTCAAGATCGGAGTAATTGAGTGTAGTGACCGAAAAAAATAATGGTTCAGATATCATTCACATGTGGTCGGATCTTTAAGGTATTTGAAAATTTAATACCAAGATATTTTACGGTATTGATGTTCAATTTAGTCTATTCCCATTGATTAAAACTCTTAAGTCTCTAGCGTTAGGTGGAACATTGAGTCGAGTGTGTCGACCAGTGTGCCTAAATACTATTGCTTTACATTTGGTCTTTACAGATGAAGATTTATGATTTTTGTTTGCAGTAGATAGGTTAGCGAAATAGAAGGTCGGCAACAGTGTGAATAAGATTTCTGCGATCATGGATCCTTCCAGAAGCAGTAACCAGAATTTAATATTTGGGTCGTATTGATTTATAATCTACTCAATCAGATACAAATATGATGCAATATGATTGTATTCAAAATGTGATATATATTTCTTAATAAATATTTAGATTATTAAATCATAAATAAATAATACCAAGAAGGGACAAATTAATTATACAACCCTTTCGTATACAAGAAGATCAATCCATGCTTTAGCATATACTGAGTGCAATATAACTACGTTAAAACTATGTATAAATAATAGGAAATGTGAAAAGTATATAACAAGAAAATCAATTAAAGATGAATTTTATTCTCATTTGTCAAAAATATCTAGAAAAGGGTTATTCTAATTGTTTTATCAACGTTGAAATTATTCGCAAACTGTCAGGGAATATTAAGCTGTTGATTGCTTTGTGGAATTAATTTATAAGATACAGCATCACTCATCAATACATCAATTTTGTCAATTTGAAATCTTTAATTTATCAAAATATGTCACTGTTCGATATGGTTATCTCTGACACAAATGATGGCATCAAATCTTGTGATAAAGAAAATTTATGCCTGTAAAATTTGCTTGTAAAAAAAATGTTCATCAATTTTTGAGGTGACACTTACTGTAATGGACATCAGTTTTTTGATTTCAGTTTCGTCAATGTTTCAAAACTTATAGACCAATGACCAATGACATACATTTGATTAACTAGAGATCAAGTGCCATTGGACGCAAATGTTTAATTTATTCTCACACTAAGGGTGGTCTTAATTTTGTAGCTTAGAAGCGACTTACTTTAATTTATTTATTTTTTTCAATAAAGTTATCTTTCCCTATCCTTTAATTAATTATAATACCTTTTGGGTACCGTTAACGTATAAAGAGAAGAAGAATGGTAGAAATGAGATACACATTTTTTAAGATCATACATTTCAGGCAACACATCTATAGAAATATAGTTTCACATACTGTACTACGATAAATGAAAATGCTGCAACATTTTATTATAAGACAATAGTCTATAAAATCAATAGATCCCAAGTGTGATCTACAAGCGCATGTCACGTATAACCGAATTTTGGAAATAATACTAGAGATCACCTCGAAGGTCTCACTTTTATATTCTTTTGATAAAATCAAAGGCAATTGAAGGCTACATGCAATACTACAGTTGCATATTTGAAACTAATGCAGTTCTTCAATTGACATTTGATGTGACATATATGGCTATTAGAAACGACAAATTAACATTGTTATGCCGCCGTATGTGACCTTATTGTGGCGTACAGATTAAGATGATGATGAATACGTATATTAATACCAAAATAATTTTAATTTTCCTATTGGCAGATATTTACCAAATTAATATATTTTGCATTGCATTTTAATGATTCCAAGAACGTATCAACAATAAAAAATATCTTCAAATTTTAAGAATGTAAATGCTAAAAATTCATAATTTTTCATTTGAGATGAATGCTCCATCATAGCACATGTAAGTCAAATAAAAATATGACCAAACTTCTTGGCATGTACACAATGGAAAATGCTTTGATTTATTGCACATTTAACGTAAAGGAAATAAATTTCAAATTGCAATTGGAATTTCGTACTATTTATTGACTTAAAAACTATAGACCCAATAAATTATTGATGACAGTCCACAAATATGAGTATATTATTTACTATATTCAGTAAAATTTGCTATCAATAATATTTACATCAATACGAATCAATGTCAATAATGATTTATGAAAAAAAAATGATGTTGATAATAATTGATTGATCGATTATTAATCGATTTAATGAAAGTAAGAATTATATTTTAACTTCCCAAAACAAATGACAGGACCTTAAATTTCTGCATAGTCAGTTATCATTATCATCATTAATATCAACATACACTTGATCTGTACACCACATGAGAGCATAGGACTGCAATGAACAACTGCATATCTCTTTTACATCGCTTCATGCCCTATCACTGGTACTAGAGTCCAAAATGTCGTCTTTTCTACACATTGTTTTTATATAACACGGTCTCATATTACCTTGGTTATTCCAGTCAAATACGTATTTTGCAGCATCACCAATTGGTTGCTCCAATCTCCGTTTTCGAATTGAAATAATTTCCACGACGATGCCAACTCTTCTTTTTTCCTAATACCTTGAAAAAAATTTACGTTGTGTTTATGTTATTGGATGGATATTTGAATTCGACATTTGCAGAAAAAAGTTCATGATATTTTAAAAAGCGTAAGATCTGATTTTAACATATGCAGTGGAAACCCACAGTAATACGTCCAGAACTAAACAACTAATGAAGACAACCGCAATGAAGATCTTACGTACCGTCATCGGTCATTCACTCAGAGATAATATCAGAAGTAATGATATGCGAGATGAATGTCAAATTCAGGAAATAGTAAGATGGACAACAAGTGAAATACGGCCTGTATAAAGTGGCCTACGAAGGGATGGCGAGTAGTTTTTGTTATTTGTCAGTTAAAGCAACTAAACAAATTCTATACCATACTTTAAGTTATGCAGAAATATCAAAATAATACTAAGTTCATAATGATACTAAATAAACTGAATATACTAAATATTCTTGGAATCACAAATACTACATGAATTTCTTGTCCAATAAATTTTAATCGACATCTGGCAGGTCTATTGAGTTTTGATTTTATCTTATAATTAGAAATTCTTTCTTCAATTAGTATTCAAAAATATTTCGTTAAATCTACAAGATGATAATTAAATTAATAGATATATAATACTTTTGAGTACAGAATTTTCCAATTAACAGACAAACAATAATCAAAAAGGCAAATGATATTCTGTAATGATTTTTCACCACCATCAACATCATTATCTTATCCTGTACACCTGATTGGTGTATATGGGGTTGTTATTTCAATATCCATGTTACATTAAATGTAAATTCAAATAACTACAATTGAAAATTTACAAAACCAGAAAATATAGGATCAACTATAATTAAATGGTTATATTGGTTTTTTTAGTAAAATAATGCGTAAATACTCAACTACTCAATTCGATGATTAAATATATAAGACCATAGTGATACCACGGGTAGGTAAGATGGATTAAGTAATCGGCTACTAGTTTAAGTCGGTTACTCAATTCGACACAAAATAAGTCATCGAAAATCCACCATTTTTGTCGGCTACTCAATTCGACACAAAATAAGTCAACGAAAATCCACCATTTTTCACGATCTCTAGCCAGCACCTTTACTTCACTTCACCCCCTTCCACACTGGTACCAGCCTTCAAATGTGTATTTTGTAATATCTACAACCGATTACCTCAGTGGATGATCGATCTAGTTCTACTTTCTTCGGCTGACAATTTCGTTCATCACCTCCAGAACTGTCAGTCTCCAGCAACTCTCATTTGATATTGTATTTGGCCAAAAAAAAATTTTATTGCGTTTGAGGCAGCTATTGACGAAAACTTGAATTTGTGGCAAGATGGTCTTTGTCACCTTCCAAGTTTCGCAGCCATACAATAGTACCGATAATTAATTGTTTTAAAGATTCACAACTTTAGATTTTTTGCAATTTTTGATGACCAGCAGACACCATACAGCATACCAAATATTTGCCGAGTCTTTTGCATACGGAATCTTACATCTGTTTCTGCACCACAATCAATTATCAAACAACTTTCCAAATATTGGCAGTCCTTTACTTCATCTACTTACTTCGCCGTTGACTGCAAGTGAACATCTTCTGGACCTAATAAATTTTGATTATTTTAGTTTTTCAAACATTGATTTTTAGATCGACTTGTGAGCTGTACTTCACAAGTCGTTTCAATTTCATTTTAATGTCCAACTCAGTTTTCGAAAACAAGGAAATGTCGTCAGCTAAGTTAAGATCTTCAAGTCGACCGGCTAGACTCCATCTGATACCGTGCGGTTCAGAGTTTAATTTGGTCTAAACCCATTTTGAGGTAGCTCCAGTTTTGTCGGTTCAAGCATTGTTCTAACATCCCAGGTTCCAAATCGTTTACGATAACCAAAAGTCGATATAGTATTGCCAGCCAATTTGAGGCCATTTGTTGACGTTTCTCGTGTAATTAAGTATTTCAGAAAACCCTAAGTTGCTGCCTAGGTTGGTTTCAACTTCATCAAACAATGCAGCTGTGGGTTTGTCAAATGTATCTGATTAGATGTTAAAAATAATGTAATATTAAAGATATTTCATATGTAATTTGCAAATGAAATTTAACAACCACTTTTACTGCAAGTTACTTTAAATGCTTTAAACCAAAAATATATATAAATATAATAAATAATAATATATATATTGTTATTGTACACATTTCATTATACAATAATAGGTGTAGGTTGCATTAGATTTTATTTCAAAATTTTATACGGGCATGTAATATAATATAATAGCTAAATCAATTGCTGCGTCAGTTAGAATATTGCTGTCACACGCTGTCAGTAGCTGCCAAATGATGCTAGATCTCGTATATTAAAACCTATATATTATGAAGAACACTCAAGTTGTCCTTTATGATATTTATTAATTTTTCAGATGCAAATGTAGTTGAGGTAATATAACTAACTACAAATTTATAATTTGAGAAAATTCCTGTAATCCATTAGATGAATATGTGCATGTTAAATTAGATTTTGGTATTAAACATTTGTTATGAACTCATGCAAATTTATCTGTAGATGTGATATTTGTAGAGATTAACTGACATCCCAAGAGATCTCTGGAAATATCTTGGTAATTTTGGTTCTCAATGGTTTGAAGATTTATACTAAATAAAGATTTGGGATGCCAAATTGATTTTGATGAAATTAATTTTTTATTTATGAAAATAAGGGAGATACACAGAATTTGTAATAATAAGTATTCAAAACACAGGAGTAAGAGTTGTTATCGACTCAAAAACACTCCATATTAGACAATTGTGATCTTATTAAAAAGAGTTCATTTTTATAATTAGAAATTAACTAACTTAAATTGTCATAATTCAAGTCTTGAATTTTCAAATTATGTGTGATCAGCGAATATGTATTAAAATGTAGAGAAACTCAATCTGGGGTCAAAAGTCAATAATATTTGATGTACAAAACGATGCTGCAGGCAAAACATGTATACCATCAAATTTTAAAATCTGAGATATTTTATATTTTGATTGCTGACAGAGAATTAATTCATAGATGGAAGCAAAGAATATCCTCATTAAGAGATTTCCGAATTAAATCCCATTTCTAAAGTCAGGGGTTGTCGTTGCTTCACAAGCAGGCGAAAACGTTGTAAAATAGATGAAGTGAAAAAAGGTTGATTGTTCAGAAGATATAACAAGAGATCTTTGAAAATATCTGGGTATTTTGGCAAATTTAGAAAATAAAGATATACGATGACACATTCCTGGAGATGACGTTCATTTTGAGCATTTCATGATAAAAAGGGAGATACACAGAATTTGTATAAAACAACAGTGTTACAATAGAAGATGTGCAGGAGTCATTTATCGGCTAAAAAATAGTTCATGTTAAACAATTGTTTGGTCATGTCATTAATTTAATTAGAATTAAATTAACTAATTTAAATTATATAATGATTATATTGTACAGAAAGTGCTGATTTAGACTATAAGGTAGGCCACTAATAGAAATATTCTAATGATTTCAGTTTACGTGGCCTCGTTTCAAACATATTTGTGCGTCGAATACAGAATGAGTTACTTGAGGCGATTTGTAAAATGTATAAAATTATGGAGACTTGTATGTCCGCTCATGATTTTGTTTAACGTTACATACTAAGCTAAGATCTAAAATTGGAGCGTTGATGTTAATAGGTCAATAAACCTTTTGGTATAATATGGTATTCTATTATGTTCTAAATAGTAAAAAATGATTGATTATGTGGTTGGTTAAGGAATGTTGGATTCTGTAGTTGTTGTATTCACTATATCTTATATCTAATATATAATTATGATATTACTTCATATCATAGGGTTTTAGGAATGTCTGATTATATCTAAAAATTTTAGAGCATGTCTAACTTGGTATTCTAACAACTCTTTATATACCTGTTGCCCGATATATTCTAAAATTGCTGGTGTATCTGTATTGGCCTCTTCGTCTTTTTGCACCAATTAATGTACGAAATACCTTACGTTCTAAAATTCGAATCTTTTCAATTTGGTGCGACGACCTAGTTATTTAGAAGACCAAACAACGGAGAAGAAAATCTATCAGTATATAATCAATTATATTTGAGTTTACTTAACTTTATAAACAACGTATGAAATCTTATCAAATTTTTTATCACTTACTTTATTAAGGATTTCCTTTTAAGAAAACTTCACTAATTTTGAAAATCTTAATTTTCAATTAAATTACGTAAATTAATTCCACTCAATGCACACATAACATTATTTAACACTCGATAAAATTTTGAATAGAGCCCATTCCAATTTGAATCTACTGTTAGAGTCTAAACGGATATTTAAATTTTTGACTAAAAAGGATTCTTTTTTTTTTAGTCTGCTAAACCTTTGAACAGTCAACAATAAACTGAATGGAAACTCTTATTACAAAAATATTATTAGTTTTTAGATTTTCCACATTTTTCTACGTAATTTTTTTGTGCGCAAACAATGCTTAATGAATTTTCCTTTCTATTACATTGGGTTCGTATGTTTTCCACATTAATATGTTCCATGTTGTTCTAGGATGTACCAGGATGCGTATATGAGAGTGGCAATTTGCGTGTAT
>JANSTX010055268.1:0-10318 GCA_027564355.1 Penthetria funebris
TATTAGTTATTTCTATCAGTAGATAAAACGTTAAAAATTTATTTTCAAATAATATGAATGTGAATATAGTCGCTTATGACAATTATCTAAAATTTCTTAAAACATAATACAGAAAAATAAAATTGAACATTTTAATTTGAAACTTTACCTATTTGTTTTATATTATTTTATTTTAAATATAATTTTTATTCTTAAAACAATAATTATTAATAATAATATTTACAAATATCATAATAAATTTTTATAAACATTGTTAAAATGTAAATATTGCATTTACAAATATATATTTCTATTCTTAAGGTATAAAAAAGGGACTTAAAAGAAAATACACAAACTAAAAAATAAGTTGGTCAAATGTATTTAGAATATATTATTTTAAATATATAACTACATTAAATCAAAGAAAAAAAAATAAAAAAATAAAATAGAATTAATAAAATAAATTAAAATTAAATTTAGAATATTTATTTGTTTTTTCAATATGTACTTTCCTAACTTTATATTTAGTTTTTAAATATTTTAAAATATATAAATTTTATAAATATCAAATTATAACATCAGAGTCTGAGGTAACGATTCCAAAATATATTTTCTAGTTAAAAATTATATTACTTTATAAAATCAAAATACTGACAACCAGCTACATATTTAATGCCGTGTCGTACCTATTTTACATTTATCGCATGATGAGGAAGACATAATAAATTAAATGAAAGACGTACATTATTTCATCAAGGCTTGAATTGTGTATTAGGTTTGAAATAAATTCGGTAATTAAAAAAGAATAAAATTATAAAATAATGAATAAATACGTAAATACCACAAATCAGTACTTTAAATCTTAAAAAAATACAAACTATTTTTCTGAAATTTAGTCGACGCCATATAAACATTTTAAGGTTTGATTATTTTAAATTAACATTAATCGATTAACTTAATGGAAATATCGATTATAAACCATTATTAGATGTTTATCTTACTTAAACATTTAACGAAAACAAAAATTGTTACCTCAGATTAATTAAAAAATATGCAAAAGAAAAAAACTAAATAATAAATTATTTTATTAAACAATTAATCAACTGTCTTCGATAAAATGACAATTAAAACTTTACGATGACGATTCGGGTGATAAAATATGTGAATTTTCTAATGTAAGTAATTGTTTATGTTTACCATCTTCATCATCAGCATTGTTATTTGGTGTGGAATGTAAATCACTATTTCTTAAGTACTCAATAATTTTTTTTGTCTGCTTCAAGTGTGCCACACTTGATGCGTCCGACTATTACAAATGAAAAATCCCAATATTATTAAAATGCAAAAAAACAAAAAAAAATATGATTAAAAAAAATACACCCACATGTGCAGTTAAATTCATAAAATTATAATATTTATCCAATATCTGAATCATTTCTGAAAAATTACCACCTTTTAAAAAATCACGTACTCTTAATTCATGAGATTTACAATCCATTATTAATTGTCCAATAACAAGACAAACATAACTTGCTAAAACTGTATATTGCATATGATCATTAGCTCTGTCAATTACTAGAAGAAACAATAAGTATTTTATTGATTACACAAATAATTAGTTTAATAAAATTGTTACACACATCTTTCAGAAGGGTATATTTTAGTTAATAGTTAACACGATAAATAGATTATATGAACTCTCCATGACGCACGGTAGTTCGCTTACATTCACAAGTTCATTGATTCAAAAGTTATTATTTAAATGATAATTACGCATTTACACTAAATTGGAACACATATTTCTCACTGTTAAAAATTCAAAGTAAAAGCAAATCGACGAAAAGTACTATGCACAGTACGTGGGTACATAGGCTGCTAACAAACAACATCCATGGGTTTTTAAGTGACACTTTTTTCTTAACATTTTATTTATATACATTCGGTTGACATATCATCAAACACCATCTTCCAGATTTCGGGTATTATATATTCGACGTCCGGATGTTATAATTCCTATTTAGTTTCATCACGGTTTTGAGCCGAAATTATTAATCGTTCTGTAGCCGGTTTTCCGTTAACTTCAGGCCTATTCAGCAGGTAATTAAAATTGCACATTATATATTTCTATTTTATGAAACTCATTTGAGATCAGCAAAATTTTACTAAATTAAATAGGAACGTTCCATTCAAAACCGCTGTCCGTTTAGTTTATTTGACACAATAATAGTAATAGTACGAAAACAATCTAAATAATTTGTGACGAATGGGGTGAGTGGGTAACATCTACGCCACTCAACCCATCACACAATTTTGCAAATACAAATGAAATTATTAAATCACACGTGAAAAATTATATTGTTGGAATGATATTCTTACCATATGTTTTTTCGATGGATGTGAAATAATGTATATGGGAAGGAACCTAAAAGAATAATGCAATTTGACACATCTTCGAACTTTACGATTTCTACAATAACCAGACCGTGAACAATAATTTTTATATACGATGATAGTGTAGTTATGGAGCTCTATACTGTCATGCGGAGGACCGGCGTTCAATAAAGCACAAAATTTATTCTGCACATTCCTATGCATAACCTACAAAATATTTGGTGATTTATATGCCACTATATTGAATTATTGAAATTTAGAGT
Organism: Penthetria funebris; assembly: GCA_027564355.1. Taxonomy (NCBI): domain Eukaryota; kingdom Metazoa; phylum Arthropoda; class Insecta; order Diptera; family Pleciidae; genus Penthetria; species Penthetria funebris. The sequence goes on from JANSTX010055268.1 coordinate 2,634, forward strand.
CAAACAATTATAACAAATTTTTTTTTCAGTTGGAAAATATTAATTGTAGGTGTTTGAATTGAAACACATGATATTACATTCACAATGAAAACAGAAAATTAGCATTTCATTGTCGCCTGATGTATCCAGGTTGGCATCCAAGCAGAAATGTTAAAGGTATATTTTATTGGTATTCTTATAACATATCACTCACCAATAAATCAAAATTCTATCATTATTTTGTTACCTTTGTAATTATCATAACATAAAATATCACTTACAATTTGAAACTGTTTCCTGTAAGTCTTCCTTAGACTTCTGTTTATTTTCAAATTCTTTTGGATTAAGAAAATCATCAGCATTCTGTTCAACTACCCTAAATCATAATTAAAATTAAAGAAATAATATAACTTTTGTATAGGCAATTAAAAAAAAATTAATACAAACCTTGCCAATTCCTCACTTCGATAAAAATATTCTATTAAAGCTTTGATTGCCGGTACTTTAGCAAATTGACTGCCAAAATCCGATGGAGCACTTGATTCCATAACAACAATACGATTTGACATTGTGTACATTGTTAAATTAATTAACAATAACAAAACCTAGAATAAATATGTATAATCATATATACAGTTAGAATTTATAAGAAATTAGTTCAATTACCAAAAAACTTAATTCAAAAATACATTTCTCAGGTACATATTGGGTTGCCTGAAGTAATATATGTAAACTTGTATCAAATATTATTGGTTTTTCGCCTAACAATACACTTCCCAGTGCCTTCTCATTAAACGGATGTGTTAAATTTATTAGAACTTGTAATGTCGGTGACAATGCTTGACGTAATATAACACCGGGATTTTCTTTTGGTGTTTTTTCCGTTGTTGGATACATTGCTATTTCACTGTCACATAATTTATAAAATTTTAATAAAGTATCCACAGTGTGACCATTTCTATATGACAATATATAAATTTGATTAGATTCATTTAATTGCAATACATTTTCTAATACACGTAAACAACGTTCAATTATACGTAATTTATTTAAAAGTACATCAGTCCAATCAACAACATAATCGGATATTTGTTGACAACAATCACATATTTTATCAATAATATGTTGCAAACCGCCAAGTTCGCGTAATTCTTCTTTAAACCATTCGCCAGCACGTTTTGACGTTAATGACAATAATATATCCAATGCTAATGCTTCCGTTGTAATATTATCTAAATTAAAATTTATAGTTTTTCCTTGATTCTTTATTTCTGTACATAATTCTTTGACTTTATCTTTATTTCGTTGTAATTGCTGTAAACTTAAACCACAATCGTCATATACATTCTTTTGCTTTACCTCAGATTCTAAAAGATTTAACATTAATGCTAATGATTCTCGATCTAAATCCATTTTTAAATTGTCCTGATTTAATACAAACATAACGGTTGCTGTACATAAACCAAGACTTTGATCATTTGCTGCATCATTTAATGCTTTAAAAAATCTTGTTATTGTACCATGTGCACGAACATGCATACGAAATGCCGGTGTCATACATTTTGATGCTAATTGAATTGCTGATAAACAACGTGTTGGTATTGGATTATGTGATTTTAATGCATCTAATATATATTCAACATCGTCATCCATTTCTTGAAATTCACCAATTTCTTGTATTTGATGAGCTTTTTTTACATTACGTACAACTGTATAAAATTTCTTTGCCCTTTGATTATCGACGCCAACACCACTTCGAGTATTATTTGTTGTATCATATTCTGAATTAAAAGTCGATGAACTCCGTTGTCTTGTTATTCTAGAAGAGAAACCGGTACTTGATTCACCATTTCCATCATCAGCGACACCACGATCACCACTATTACCATTATCATCATCTTCATCATCATCAAATTCATTAAAGTATGCATCACTTGATTTTGGTACGATATTTTTATCATTTAATATTTCTGATTTATCTTTTGAGTGATCATCTTTATCGTCATCCCACTTGTGTTTATACACATGTCGTTTAGGTTTATTATTATCATCATCTGAAATGTTTGAAAGTAAATTAATTTAAAAGAAAAACATTATAATAGACAAAAATTCAATTTTAAATAATGGGGTTTTATTTTCTGAATATAGTGTTTGTAAATTATTATTATCAATTTCAAACAATGTTTTCTGATGGAAACTAAACACGTATTTAAGTAAGCATACCCGGTGTACAAGTGTCAACGATTAAGTCGTTAATTTTGCAAATAATGTATTTTTTGTTTTCAAAGAGAAATTTAAATAAAAAAGTGGAAGAAGAAAAAAGAATATTTGTTCATTTATAACTTGATAAAATAATCATAATCTTACCAGCATTAGCAATTGCACGACTTTTAAATATACTGCCTTTTTTCTTTGATATAACTAACTTAACACTAGGCTTATCAATTTCTTCTGTTGCAGTATCATCCGGAACAGTTTCCACTAAATTATTAACATTTTTACTAAATTCATTTAATTGTTTTTCTTTATTTTTACTATCTTCATTAAAATATTTTTTGAATTTATTCTTAACTTTGTACTCTATTTCAGAAGATTCATTTAATAAATAATTATTATATTGTCTAGATAAATACTTAATATCATTTGTTTCTGAGTTTATTTCATCATTATCATTAATACTCGTATGTGTATTAGCTATAGTAGAAGTAGACGGAGTGGTAGTTGCTGATGTAGTATCACTTGTAGTTATTATAGCGACTGTAGCAGTTATAATAGAATTCTGATTGACAACTTCAGATTGTTGCGTTTCTACTATTTGTTGGTTTGCATCATTATAATTCATAGGTACTATTTTTCGTTTACGTACATAACTTCTTGTTGATTGTCCCCTTTTTGGTTCCAAAATTGGTTGAGTATCCTAAGAAAAAAAAAACATATATCATGTAAAATAAGTAGAAGTAATGTTAATGAAAAAATAGTTACTTTAAATATATCATCGTTGTTATTATTATTATTACTAATATTACTCGTAGTAGATAAATCATTAACAATATTAGAAGATAATTTCTCATCCTCCAATAATAATAACGGTGATTTAACTTTACGTCTATTCGAACGTCTTATACTATTACTGGATTCCACAGACGATTGTACAATTTTTGTTTGTTCAGCATCTTGTTTGGCATTATCATTATCAATATTTTGATCATCAATATTTTCAACATCCCTACTGTCAATTGCTTCATTAATTACATTATCATCAACAATAGTTTTATCGTTGTTAACAACTAAATCATTTTTAACAATATTTTCAATATTATCAACATTATTGCCACTTGTATTACCCTCAATTATTGCAGTTAAACGCATTTCAATTTCGGACGGTGCGGTAGCAATTAGCGAGCAATCTTGGCTTGTTTCTTGATCACTAACATCAGTAGTACCACGACTGTGAATTATTTGATGATTTTCATCAGGGACACCGACAGCAAAACTCGATGAAATGCTGCCAAGTATTGAACTTTGTGAATCAAAATCTTTGTCAGATGGTGATGCCAATGTACGATATAATTCATAATGTTCATTGCCCGGTTGAGGTGAATTATGTTTTATCATTGAATCGATTTTGCTTCTCTCTTCAATTATTTGTTGTTGTTGTTGGTGTCGACGCGATGATCTTGTAGCTCTTGATGTTACTGTTGGGTTACTTATTACTTCTGGTAACTTATTTAATGGCGGTGATGATATTAATGATTTAGTTATCGTTGCTTCTGTGGTTATTGGTGATATTGCTGTTGTTGTTGTTACTGTTGTTATTATTTCTTGTGGTAAATTATCATCATCATAGTATGATGTATTAACCAAAAAAGCTTTTGCTAAATTCGTTTTAATTTTAATTTTAATACCTTCTGGACGTTTTTCTATTGGTTTATTAATTAAATCAACATCTTGTTTTTGATGCTGAAGCTGCTGTTCTGAAGGCGGTAATATTGTATGTTTTTGTAACGTATCTGATTTGTCTGATATGTGATTATCATTAGATAATACTGCTAAAAGTTCTGCTGTACTAGAAATATTACCAATAGTTGCCGGTGAAGGTGATGTGCGTAGTATATTTGTAGGAGAATTTACAACATCTTCACTGTCCGTACTTACTAATCTAGATGTTCCCTAAAAATAAATGAAAAATCAAATAACAATCACAAATTGTATTTCAATCAAAAAAAAAATACATCGTCTATTTTATATAAAAGGGCAAACATGTTTTGATTGATGACACAGAAGTAAATAATATGTGGAAGCAATACTTAAGTCAACTTTTAAACGAAAAATAAACTTCATCGAGAGCTAGCTGAATTAAATCAAATTTTTGGCTAATAACTATCCTCTATAATATTCTATATTTTCCAGTAAACAGATATCAATTATAGTTATTTGAGTTTACATTTGATGTTACATGCTTATTTAAAACGGCAAATTAACATCGTAATTCCATTCTATGCGTTCTCGAGGCGTGATGATGATGATGTACAAAGTTATTGCATCAATCTGTTTAAAAACAAATTAGAAAATAGTATATTGTATCAGTAAAGAAACAGGATTCATTATATTGTATTCTTCTATCACAATAAATGTACCCAAGTTCATTTTAAACAGATGATACGATTAATTAGTTCAAGTTACGAAGTTATTGTATCATTCTATCTATAAACATATTATAAAATAGTAACGAGATTGATTGTATTGTATTCTTTTAATAATTGTACCCAAGTTCATTTTAAACAGATGATACGATTAAATAGTTCGACGAAAAGCTGGTAAGACGATTCAGAGTCGTAAAACTAGATGCATAAAAATGTAAAGTATAAAATAATATAGTATACATTATTTATTATATATTTAAATAGTATTTAAATATTAGAGTATTGTTGAATTTTTTGAATTACTAGAAAAAAATAATTAATCTTTATTTATAAGACAAACACTTGCTCCAAGACAGTCCGGGTGATCTTACAAAATGTGGAATCCTCCGTTATTATATCGAGAGTTGACTTTTTTTTTAGAATAAATTTTTAGCTTTATAAAATTTTAAAGTATAAATTAAGTAAGTATATAACGTGTTCTTGAACTATATATCACTGATATATGTATATAAATACCCCCAAACATCTAGTGAAACATCTAGCTTCTTGAATGTTATCGTTGCTTTGCATCAAAGTTCCATACATTAATAATCCAATAATCTTTATCATTGGTATGCAACAACTTTCTGATATAATATACATAATATAATTGCATCAATAGTATCTGTAATAAATCTATGTTATACGGCTAGTCGGTGATATTGCAAAATGAGTGCTTAACTGCAATTCCTAGGGTAATAGACGACCTGGTTATCTCAACAAAAATAAGACGAAGAATCGTTATTAAGGAGTCAAGTACCAGTGGTAACGGATGAAGTGAAGTGAAGGTACTTGTCAGAGATAGTATACAATATCCGTTCGATTCTTTCGTGTGTCATAAAAATCAAGATGATGAGATGAATAAATCAATTCCACTACTATAATCAATGTGTTACAGAAAACAAAAGGATTTCGCCCGTATATGCAAACCTTCTTTGCACCGAATCTCGTTCATGATTAGTCATGAAAAGGAAATATTATTCCACATACAAATATTTAATTAATCTCTTATGGTTTTATATCCCTATAATTTACCGCAAAAGTTGCATGTAAATGGCAGTAGTATAAGTGAAATTGATAATAGTTTTAATAATTTATAACAAAAAAAAAATATTTTTTCCGCATTTGAAAATGCTCTTGTAATATTTATAAGGCAATACAATTAAAAACAGTTCCATTAAAAACAAACAAACCTCCTATCTAATCATTTGACACATAATTTTTTGTTTAAAGACAAAAAATCGATTTTAATATTCATGCCACATACATACGAGTAAATATGCTTAATTTACATAAAAAAGTTTAATAATTCTGCATGTACCTTTGCATGCACACGTATTATGTAAAGGGTTAACCACCTATTTTTTTTTTATTCCTTATTTTCTGTTACATTGAATACTCAATCATATTTAGGTCAAATAAAACATAATAAATGATTGAATAACCATCAAAATAGTATTTCTTAATATTAAACTAATTTAATGATTAATATTATTTCTGTAATTTATAATTAATTAAAAACTGATTAAAAATAGCTTCAAGTCATATTTTCTATATATTTTATGGCAAAATAAAAGACGTGCATATACAATTCATAACAATCATATTATTAACATCTTTACTATAAATGCATAAAAAAGTAACTCAATTGCTGTTCTTCGGATAAGATAAGAGGAAAATGTGAATTAAATTTTATAGTATAAAATATTTAAAATGTAAATGTAGTGAGTAAAAAGGAAAACGAAGTAGCAGTAAACAGCATGGAAATTTGTAAAACAAAAACCCGATAAAATCACCAACGCCAACGGCCACAAGAAGTACACAATAGAAAAGAATTGAAATACTAAATAAAAACAATTGAAAATAAAATTGAATCATACTTCACTTACATCAATTAAATTATTAAATATTACTTGCTTATAAATTAATTAATTAGATTGATACGATAAATAATAATTAACTAAACAAATCAAGGGCACGCTTTCACTTAACTGAATTATCAACACAAAACTGTGGATAAAAATCCGAAGATTTTTTATTTAAATAAACACAAAAATTAATCAATGAAACTTTTTTCAATAATAACAAATTATAAAAATTATTTATTATAATTTACTTTTTTTAAATTAAAATTAGAAAAACATATAAAAAACAAATGTATTTTGAAAAATTTAGAAAAAAAGATACGAACACGCAAATTCTCAATTTGACAGCGGAAAATGAACATCAAATTTGACTACCATACAAAGTTATGTAATAAATCTTGCTTTAAATTAACCAGTGGCGTTGGATTTTGTGTTTGAATTTAACCTTTCGTTTTCATGCAAGCTGAATTTCAACTTAAACTCACATATTATACATGAAATCGAAGTATTGGTTATGACATTGTCAAAATAATTAAATCGATGAAGTTTGGTTCTGATATTATCACACATTTTAATTTATTTATTTAGAAAACAATATATACATTCAAACTTGTTTTTACACGATTTGACTCTACTACGGTTCAAAAGATTCCCTCAATTACTTTTTGTACACGTTTTTTTGTTTTGGCACGGATTTTAAATTTAAAATTTGAGGAATTCTTGACAATTTGAAGTACTCAATTGATTTAATATTTCGATATTATAGCATTGACATATGAAATATGTGGTGAGGGTTTCGATGACATGAAGATATTGACGAACTATTTGCTGACAAAGTCCTCGGTGATCAAGAGATGAAAAACAAGCCGAAGATGCCGCAAATCCGAATGAACTCAGCTAATATGCCAATGTTTGAATATGGCAAACTGTAAAATCAGTGACGCGTGATCCTGATGATGCACGGAGGTTCGCACCCTGAAGCAGTGCGTGTACCGATACGATATTGTACAACTCTCAAAAAAGAAATCGCAGCAGTCAAAGTTTCTAGTGAAGATTCTCAGAATCAAAAACGTATGCATTTGCAGTCAAACGAATAAACAACGTTATTGAGTTAATTGTTTTTACATTTGATTTATTTTATATTTTCACAATATCATAT
>JANSTX010055269.1:0-10316 GCA_027564355.1 Penthetria funebris
CATTATATTAAAAGAAATATTTATAATATAGAATTTAATGCTTCATTATTTATGTATTTTTTTTTTTTTTGTTTGTTTTGTTTTCCTAGCTGTGTCGATATAATAATAACAATTATAATAACCATTTCATAATTATTTTTTTTTTTGTAAGAGTTTTCTTAATGACTTTTCTTTTATATTTTATAAATTCAATAACATTTCCATAAAAGTATCCTTAATAAAATTAATTATAAACAAGCAGAAAAATAAATCGAAAACAATTTTGTTTTTATTATGTGATACAAAAGGGCACCACAAGTTGTTCCTTATGTTCAATTTTTATATCATTTAAAGCAACTGCAGCATTATGAGTATAATTCTTTATCTAAAAGATAAAAACATATGAAAATTAGATTAAACTTAAATGTTTTTTATAAATGTAAATTTTACCATATTTAAGTCATACGATAATATTGGTGGAGCGGACAATAGCATTTCTGGATTTGGTACGTCCATCAGAAGACCTATTATAAAACAAAAATAAAAAAAAAAAAAAAAAACAATTGAAAAAATAAATGAATTACTACTGAATTTGTTTTTGCTATATAAATATATTAATGGATTTATTTAAATACTGTAATAGGGATACAGACAAATGTATTTAATCCGGGCAAATACATTTGCGATACCTAGAATTAATTAAAACAAAAAAAAAAAATGCTCAATTTAAATATACCTTCATAAATGACTAGTAACAAATACATATTTCAGTTATGTCCCTTTAAATGTTCATTAAATTGATATAATTTTTAATAGTCAATAAATTAATTCGCTAACACAAATGACCTTATATTAGTTTTATAAAATTGATAAATTTATTGTCCTAAATAATATAATTTGTAATAAAAATATTGAGAAAATGAATCCGTACAAAAATGACTGACCCCCAATATTATACAGTAAAATTTTAATTTAATTAATATACAAAAGATAAGTACCACTTGTTGTATGTGTCGGATCTGATATACTACTCCATTGTTGAGCCATTCTTTGTGAATAAAGTTTTATTCTATCATTTAATTCTTGTGGTTCCAATGTATGCGCATCCATAGCGGCAACGTCGATTATATTTCTAAAATTAAAAGTATATATATTTCATTAACAAAATGATTTTAATACGGAAACTATATTTTCCATACGTTAATGTATCTTGAACTATTCGATTCAGGGCAGTTTGTTCATCCCTTTTCGGTAAAGAATTTGAATATTCATTTAGATAATCATCACTATTTGTTCGTCGTACGGCTGGACTATTGCTAACGGGATCAATTAATAAATGTGTTCTTTCATTCGGTTCTGTTCCCTACATACATTAAAATAAAACAAAAATTATTACATAAATTAATGAATTTTATATCAAAATCCCATGGTTTTTGTATTTTGTTTTTATATTGAACAAAAATTTAAACCATAGGAGAAGACATTTAAAAAAAAAAATAATAAAATTGAATTTAACCTGATTTATTGTGTCCTCCTTACATGTAAAACAACTGGCTATACAATTAATTGCAGTCCTAACATAATCCATATTAAACTAAGGAATTTGTAAATAATTATATTTATTCTTTTAAATTATTATTTATTTACAAAACTACAAAATGTCAACACAACAATACAACACACAAATGAGAAAATATATATGCGGACGAATGAATGCTGTCAAATTTATTTTTTTTTTGCGGTTTTGTTGGGTTAAATTTCCATTTCGAAAAATGGAATGTGTTCGTTGTTTAAATGAATTGTTGAACCGTTTATTTTATAGGCGAATTCAATTTGAAATTTGCTGGAATCAAAAAATCATTTTATTTATGAATAATAATATGAAGAATTTATTTAACTGAAAAATAAATTAAATTCAATTAACCGTTAATCATTCTCTTATTATAAATAATCAGTAAAAACAATAAATTAAAGATAAATAAATTAAATGGTACAATTAGCAACGAATATTTTTTATAGTTTCATTTTAAAAATGAACATATACCATCTTCCGTCTTGTATGCAGCAAATATTTTGACATATTTGATAAGAATATATATGTCAACAAAAACATGCAAATATTTTTAAAAAATATATATTTTGTTTTTGTTAATTTTTTTTTGCGCTACGTGTAAAAAGTACTCATATATTTCCAGTTAATATAATTTAAAATTGTTTAATATGAACTTTTTTAATATAATATACACATTGTAAGCTATTTAATATATTATTATCTATCAATTATGTTTGATTTGTTAAATATATTCAATTGTTCATGCCATTTTTTTTGTTTTTTGTTTAACTTTTTCAGATCGTTGTCCACAATTTTTACACTAATATTTAATTCTATTTTATTTATCACATTTATATATTTATTTCGATTATATGTACAAAGTAAAAAGGCTAAGAGACATAAAAATGAAAAAAAATTAATTGAAGTTGGTATATTCCATCCGTATTGTAATGCTGGTGGTGGCGGTGAAAGAGTTTTATGGTGTGCAATTAGAGCTCTTCAAAATAAGTAATAAGCACTAAACATTTTGCTAATTATTATGAAATATTTCTTTTAAAATATAAATTTAATTTAAAAAAAAAAAACTATTTTAATTTTACCACATATAGATATGAACATTTAAAAATCACCATATACACTTGTGATGTTAATGTAAGTCCTGAAATTATCTTAAAGAAAGCAAGAAATACATTTAATGTTGCTGTAAAGGTTGAAAAATTGGAATTCTGTTTTTTAAATAGACGTAAATGGATTGAAGCGAAACATTATCCATATTTTACATTGTTAGGACAGAGTTTAGGCTCTTTAGTTCTGGGCATAGAAGTGTTATTGAAACATCAACCAGGTAATTAATCGATTAAATATTATATCACATTTAATATTCTATTTTTTTTTTTTTTTTTTCACAAGATATTTTTATTGATACAATGGGCTATGCATTTATATTACCATTATTTCGTTTTATTTGTAAATGTAAAGTTGGATGTTATGTTCATTATCCGACAATAAGTACGGATATGTTGAGAAGAGTTAGAACACGTGTTTATTCACATAATAATCGAAATTATGTGGCACGTAATCCATTTTTAACATGGATGAAATTATGTTATTATCATATATTTGCTAAGGTGAGTAATATTTTTAATGATGTAATGATTTGGAATTGTATTGATTTTCAGTATCCTACTGTACATGTTTGTATCAGTAAATATATCATTTGTTTAATACCATATTTACGAATACATTGATTGAGACTGTCAATAGTATGCTTATTAATAACTTATTTAGTGTTAAATGAAATCTTCCAATTGGATATTTTTGCGGTGTTCAAAACTCTGAAATGTGTTTTTTTTTTTTTTTTTTTTTTGTTTTTCCCCATTATCTTTTAACTGTGAATATTCAATCTACCAGTCGACAAGGCTGGACGCTTTACAGAAACAATAAGCAACAAACCGTCTCCACTGTTATGATTTATGTGACTCAATTTTTTTCTGGAAAACAAAATTGTTTCACCAGACAATATGTTCGTCGTTCTCCGTTCCATCGAATCTTGGTCAACCAAATAATGTTCTCTTTCTCATAAATTCCATTTTCGTTTAAGGTTCCAAAATCGTGATCGTTTATGTAAGTCAAAAGTCTTCATCGTATTCCCATTCTATTCGAGGCGATTTGTTTACGTTTCTCTTGCAATTAAGTATTTCAGCAGTGTGAGATATAACCACACAACTGCATAGATTGGTGGAGTTGAATGTTAATATTTCTAATTCGGTGCACTTTCTTCATTGTAATTTTAGCCGTATCTGATTAGATGTTAGTATTAAACTACATTCGCGGTGATCACCACATGGAGGTATTACTAACTTGTAACTACTGCCAATATGCTATTATTATTTTTTTTTAGTTATATGGTTTAGTTGGACGTTCATCACATACAATAATGGTTAATTCATCGTGGACAGAAAATCATATTTTATCTTTATGGGATTCACCATTTAAGACACATCGTGTTTATCCACCGTGTGAAGTAAATAATTTAAAAGATTTACAACATATTGATGATGATGGTAAAATAATTATTATGTCAGTTGGACAATTTCGTCCAGAAAAAGATCATCCTTTACAATTACAAGCAATGTATGAACTACGAACACTTTTAATTGACGATGAATATCTTTGGAATAAAGTAAAATAAATGAAAAAAAATTAATTAATTTTTAATATTATAATTTCCAGCATTTACTAATTTATGATTTTCAAGATAAAACTAATTATTATTGGATCATGTCGAGATGATGAAGATTTTACAAGAATGAAAAATATGCAAGATTTAAGTAAACATTTATCATTGGAAAATTCGGTTGAATTTAAAGTGAATGTATCTTTTCAAGAATTAATACAAAATTATCAATTGGCATCAATTGGTTTGCATACAATGTGGAATGAACATTTTGGCATCAGTATTGTTGAATGTATGGCAGCTGGTTTGATTATGATCGCAAATAGGTAATATGTTTAATTATTATACTCTTATCATACAGAACATACATTTAGATAGGTAAACAAGACATTTTTTAAACAAAATGTTTTATCGCAGTAGTCTGTAAATTAGAACATCAATTTGTTTATTATTCATAATACTTGTAATTGCTACACATAAAGTAAATCTTGTTTTCTCATTTTTAGGAGATGTATTATTAGATGTTGGCAATATATTGAAACACTTTTTTAGTTACTTCTTTAGAACTCATGAAACCCCTTTGAAATATAATTAAATGTTTATGTAATTTAATCAAAACCACCTTAAATTTCTTGAAATTTTATTACAATGACTGAAAATGCATTCAATTTCTTTTCTGTTTTTTATTGTAATTGAAATCTTTTTAAATCTATTAAAGTCTTTAGTGTTTTTGCTATAAATTTCTTTTAGTGTTATGTATAATATTTTATAATATCTTAAAATAATCGAAAATATGTTGGAATTTCACTAAAACTTTTTCAATAAATTAATAAAATTCTTTGATTTGAATTCATTGAATTTCGTAACATATTTTGTTATGTATTGATATCTTTTTAAAATTAATTTATATCTGTGTATATCTTTGGAGATTATCAGACCCATTAAAATATAAATTTGTTCATAATTCAAGAAAAAATTTTTGAAATCAATTTTCAACGAACCTATTCCGTTAGAAATTTACTCAAAATTTAATTCATTATATTTATGCAACTCTATGTAAATGGTAACATTAAATTAAAGTAATTAATTTACAATGTTTTATATAAAATTTGAAAAATTATTATACGAAATTGTTAAATTATTCCATTTCTACATATTTGAATTATATGTGTAATAAGTCTTGGTAGATGTTAACCGCAAAATGCAACGGCTGTTGTTTTTATACTCATATAATATTATCATCTGGTTCTGAATTTGTTAAATGTGAAATTAAATATAATAAATGCTGTTGGATAATTTCAATTTCATTTAAGAGTAAAATTTATAATTTTTTATTCGAATTGTTATAGATCGGGTGGTCCGTTGATGGATATTATTGAAATAGCTGAAGGAAGTCAGACTGGATTTTTAGCTATTGATGCATTAGAATATGCACATTGTATAGCTACAATTTGTTATAATTCTAAAAAACAAAATGAATGCATTCGAGAACGTGCCAGGTATATTTATCATTTTCAATATTAAATATATTAATAATAATATTAATAAATATCTGGCGAATGCTATTATTTTATTTTATATATATATATATATATTTACATTTGTTTATTATTTTATAGAGCTGCATGTGATCGATTTTCAGAGCAAGAGTTTGAAAGTGGATTTTTAAGAGCAATAAGCCCATTATTTTAAGGATAGTATAAATTTTTTAGATGGAAATTTGTAAGTTCCTTTCAAGGTTAGTTCCCAAAATCAAGGAAAATAAGTAGAACAACAATAAAATGTTATTATAGTAATAACATGTTTTCGATATTAGAATTTTATTGATATTTATTATTAATTACTAATAAAAATTATTATATTCTTTGAGTTTTTTTTTACTTATGTAAATATTTTGTTTATATACTGAAAGCAATTTTAAATAAATTATTGAGTTTAAATTAATTGTCTTCTTTGTTTTAGTAACACATAATGGCCTAAATAAATCCTAACTAATGAAATTATTGAAATTTGTGAAATTGATCGTATACAATCTGAGTAAACGGCTTTTATATGAATATTTCCAATCAGATTCAAAATATCAGCATTTTACATTATTTGCGCTAAGATTGATAAACATAATACTTTCATTTACCCTTGTAAAGTATTTGAATTGGCTATTAAATGTACAACACTCTGCTTGTATAATCTCACTCTAACAGTCTGCCCAAACTCTAGTAATGAGTCAATATTTCCATTTATTTGTTTGATGTCAACATTAACTATTAAATGGTATCTTGTTATATATGGTTGATATAACCGTATAATCACTATAATATATTTTAATGAATTTCATAAACTCATTTAGTAACTGATCTGAGAAATCCCAAACTTGAAGTGAATAAGAAATTCAAGACGAATTAGCAACCATACGGTGACAGGGCCGTATTATACGAAAACTATATCTATAACAGTTTTCGAGATATTTGCATTTTAAATAAAATACATCTACTAAAGATTATTATCTCCTGATACAAATCCACATACCCATGAAATGTACCAATGTTTTTCAATAAAAACAAAAATTGCGATTTCTCGTAAACGGTTAGAGATATAGACATGGTGTAAACGGTAAAATACGTAGTAATGTCTACTACATTTTAAGCACATATGTCAGATATTCTGCTACAAAAGTTAGTCTAAAAAATCGAAAAAACTCGTGATATTACAAGGATGTCGGCATCCCCATTAATTTCAAAAGATGCCCAACGGCTTTCAACAAATTTCATCCTCATTCACGAAAACTCTATCTATCACCATTTTCGAGATATTTGCATTTTAAATAAAATAGACATTCTGAACATTATGATTTCCTGATGCAAATTCACAAACCTATGAAATGTACCAACGTTTTTCATCAAAACCTAAAACTGCAATTTCTCGTAAACGCTTTTACAGATACATACATGGTGTAAATGGTAAAATATGTGGCGATGCATTTTACATTTTATACAAATACGCCAGATACACTGCTACAACAGGAAGTCTAGAAAAACGAAAAAACTCATGCTATTATAAGAATGTCAGCATTGCTTTCAATTGCAAAAGATGCGCAGCGACTTTCTACATATTTCATCCTCAGACACGAAAACTCTATCTATAACCGTTTCCGAGATATTTGCATTTTCTTATTACAAATTCATAAACCAATGAAATGTACCAACATTTTTCGTCTGAAACAAAAATTGCGATTTCTCGTAAACGGTTGGAGATACAGACATGGTGTAAACGGTAAAACATGTGGCGATGCATATTACATTTTATACACATATGCCAGATACACTGCTACAACAAGAAGCCGAAAAAAATGAAAAGACTCGTGCTATTACAAGGATGTGAGCATCGCTTTTAATTGCAAAAGATGCACAACGACTTTCTACATATTTCATCCTCAGACACGAAAACTCTATCTATAACCGTTTCCGAGATATTTGCATTTTAAATAAAATACATCTTCTAAAGGTTATGATTTGGTATTACAAATCCATAAACCTATGAAATCTACCAACATTTTTCGTCAAAAACAAAAATTATGATTTCTCGTAAACGGTTGGAGATAGAGACATGGTGTAAACGGTAAAATATGTGGCGATGCCTATTACATTTTCTACACATACGCCAGATGTGCACTGCTGCAACAGAGAGTCTAAAAAAGAGAAAAATCTCGTGCTATTACAAGGATGTCAGCATCGCTTTTAATTGCAAAAGATGCAAAACGACTTTCTACAAATTTCATCCGCAGTCACGAAAACTTTATCTATAACCGTTTTCGAGATATTTGCATTTTAAATAAAATAGACATTCTGAACATTATGATTTCCTGATACAAATTCACAAACCTATGAAATATACCAACGTTTTTCATCAAAAAATAAAAATTGCAATTTCTCGTAAACGGTTAGAGATAGACACATGGTGTAAACGGTAAAATACGTAATTATGCCTACTATATATTATACACTTATAATAGATATTCTGCTACAAAAATTCAGAGCCGTATTCACGGAAATGTAATATTGGTACGTGTCGCGTAAATTTTAGTGGTCCTGATTTAAGCATAAATAGAATATTTATTCTTTACCGGTTACGGTTAATAATTTACAACAATAATAACAATGAATATCTATGATCAAAATACGACTCGCCTAATCACATCGATCACCATTACTCGATGGCATTCTTAACTGGTGACGAGCTCTCATCATGTCATTAAAACAATCTACAAAAAGAAAACGAGGGGTTCTTATAACTCTAACAGAGTTGTAAAAAGATTATCTGACATTGTATGGTTTGTATGCACTATGTTCAATCAATTTTTTAGCAACGCTCACATAAGTCGTAAAAAGTTGCAAAACCGTTGTTTCAATACTTAAGCGTAGAAAAATTCCTACACTAATCACCAACTATATACAGACGCGGATCTCACTACTATTTGCACTGTCAAAATTATATGAAAGATGTCTTACGAATAAATTTACAGAATTCATTGAAAGCAGGTGTATTTATTTCCAAATCACAATAGGCATTACTCTTCCAGTTACGATATCATAGGCTTGCTTGATATGATCATATCATCGATTTACATACGTGAATTGACAATCTGTTATATTGGACTACTGCGAGAAGTCTCTCGACACAACTTGGACCAACGATTTAATTTACAAGCTAAAATACACAATCACTTAAATAGGGGTAATCTACAACTCTCGCATTGGTGACCATATGTCTGAGGTTGTATATGTCTCACTGCTGACTTACCATCCTATTCTCCCAACAGTATAATGAATCGTAATATATGTGACATAAATTCAACACATCAGTAAAACAGAATATGCTAGTGATATACTATTACTCGTTTCTTATACCTGGGTTCCACTAAAATTATTAATCTAAATCTTCGAACCATAAGTGATTGGATAAGGACTTGGAAGATGACACTAAACCTTTCTGAAAACGTGAATGTTTTTATTGGTGGTCATCCCTTATACCTTCCTAAGACTTTGCTCATCAATCTAAAATTTATTTACTTTAAGTTTCAAATAGCATATGTGTCATTCAAGGAGGAATCGTTTCGTTGCTCTAACATTACTTCACAGACCGATATCTCAGCCGGATCTTTGATATATTGGCATGAATCGGTTAATTTCTTTATTCTACTGTTTTTAAGTAATCTTCATTTCCCAGTTAAGTACCAATTAAACTTCAACTTGCCCTCAATTTACATATGTCAACAAATGCTTCGTCGATTAAACAGTTAAATATAAATTAGAAACGATAAAGCGTAATATTGGAAATTGATTCGTTAGATGTGCTTATATAATTAAAAACAAAATGTTGTGTATGGCTACAATCACAAGCATCCGAAAAGTATGAAATTGAAATAATTTAAATCATAATGAGAGTCCACAAAATTCAAGTATGGTATGAATTAGAAAAAGTAGTTAATAATGAACATTTAAAATTAGAAAATTCTGGAATTTTATCGGCACCGTCGCTGCTGAGCTCCATTGAAATAAATGAGTTTTTTAATGTTATTCAAGATACTATATTTTTTCCTCTCGACATCTACTTCATCATTGGAATCATTAAGAACATTAAAAACATGTGTCTATAAAACCAATTTCAAACACAAGATGGCAAGAGCCGATGCAATCAAGGCAGTATATATTAAGTACGGGGGTCCGGATTTAATGACCATTCTTAAGGCCAGTAAATGTCTTAAACCAGCTCTGGGTACATCAAATACTAAGAGCGTTATTTATATGACTATGGATTAGATCCAACAGCGAGGCGTGCGATCTACGAATACCCAGGGTAATAGAATCACTTATTATTATTCTTTGCGATTTCGTTATTCATATGAAAATGTTAAACAATTACTAACAATTTTAATATTCCTTATTTTTGTTCTAAATTATAAAAATTTACATCATTTATTTGTTACAATAATAAAGTAATGATAGAAGTTATATGCTTCGTTGACTTTCATAATTATCAGAGCTAAGAGAACAGCAAAGGATAAAGTTTAAAGCTAAAAATGTACCTAATATAATAATTTAAGAATAAATT
>JANSTX010055270.1:0-10316 GCA_027564355.1 Penthetria funebris
TTATTTGTACATTCACGTTTATGTATACCTGTGAAAATATTTATAGTTTCATACATATTTTATTCACATCAATTAATGGTATGAAACCACACTCGATCTAAATTTAATAAAATACCGTTAGAATATTTGTACCGCTATAAAATTTCAATACTAATATAGAATTGTAAACATTTTTACTACAGTACATGATGCCAAACATATTCCACATACTTCTATTTTTCATTCGGAAGTGAAGTTATATGTAAAAAGTAGGTATACATAGTGGATATGATGCTGCTGTTAACGCATAAGTTCTCTTAACTAAAAGTGCTATGCCATTTTATACCACATCGCATGAGTAGGTCGGCCATTCACCTCACGAACTTGCAATGTTTTTATAATTTTTCACTGTCTAAACGTATTGAGCTTAAATTATGTACGAGTATATAAAATAATATTTTTTCTATATAATAATCATATGTACATTCAAAGCTTTTTGTGCTTTTCGAAACTCAATGGTGTGTGGAAATCCTTCAGGGTCAATTTAACCAACGCGAACAACAATATTTAAGGGTTTCTAACTAAATATTATTTTGATTTCATCAATAGATGATATTCTGTGGAATTTAGTTACATATTACTATTACTTTTGTCGTCGACTTTGGAGGATAAATCGTCTGTGGTTATGTACATTAATATTATTAAAATTACGGTTATATTTTAATAAATATAATATTAAATAGTATAATTTTTCTTATTTTATGATTTTCTTTAAATTTCTCAAATATACAGAAATAACTATTGTATACAATAAGTATGGTTAATATTTTTGAAAATAGCGTAACTACAATCTACAAATTGTGCCGTGAATATTATCGTCGCTAGTGAAATTGCCACCCCGAGATTAAAAATGGTTTTGTTATAATGTGTAGCATTATTGTATAAAAGTAAAGCTTAAAAACTATTCACTAAATATATTTTAAATTATTACTATTTAAATAAAGCCATATAGTAGGTAATTTGAATTAAATAATTGTTCTTCATTCGCACAAAGTTTTTCACTTTTGAGACTATGGGTGGTTTCCATTTACGTGACACAGTGTTCGTACACTACAGCACGGTGTGTTTTACTTAAATGCGATAAATGGAATACATTTTATCATTGCAAAACAACATAACCTATTTATTTTTGACAATTATCTCGCTCTTTACGCAACAATCAACGCTTTTCCCTTTGCGAACATGAAAACAAATATCTAACTAGAAACGTATGTGGATTAAATTCAAAAGTGATCGACTCAAAAAACGTATATTTTGCAGAGTGCAAGGAACCGTATTATTCAGGAACAAAGGATAAAAAGATTTAAACTTCTTGTGTATCGAGAAGATTATGTTGAAACATTAATTGATTTTTGATTCGGAAAAGTAATTCATTGTTTTGTTTTTAACTCTTCAATATCAATTCGTCCTCGTATATAGAACTATAATGCTGACATGACATGTAGACAAACCTAGGTGTTTTTTACCACTTATTTGCATATTCGTCATTGTACGTTTTGTCATTGACTGCAGATATTTAGAATCTTACACTAAAGAGTCAAATTATCATCAGTGAAATATTGTTTGAATCATTTTTCTACGTGCAAAATATTCACTCAATTAGTAGATTATTCTTAAATTTCTTGGAGACTTATATCGCAAACTGAGCTAGACAACTTATTACGACTTCCAAATACTTAACGTCCATAGTATTCACATGCTAATTGTAGTTCAAATCAGTTCAAAGTTATATTACAAAATATTTAGTTCCTCGAGCGGTGTTTATAATTTTGAATACAACACATGGACCACTAGATCAAGTTAAAATTAAGAAATAAATTTGTCAAGTATTCTAGAGTTTTTTTTAGAACCGAAAATAGGGTATAAAACTGAATATTCTTCTAGTAATGTAAAATAGAAACAACAGTAGCTACTTCTATCGAAATGACACAAATAGAAATATATTACATGAAAAGTATTTGCCTCAATGAATTTTATTCACCCAATTGTATAGAAAACCAGTCGACTCAACAAAAAGATCGATTATGTATAATGTTTCAAACAATGAATACGATCATTAATTACATACTTATTCTCTGATTCGTCATCGATATCGATAATAACGGGAGCCCAAAGACCTAAAGGACACGTTAGTAATTTAAGAATCTCCCGCGCGGCTTGTACCGAAAGAATCGTCAGGATTCTGGTAAACCAATCAAACTCCTTAACAGATTCAGACAATCCTATCATTAATCGTTGTGTAACTAGACCTTCTAGATTTTCCTATATACTACTATACGTAATTTACAATGATTTATTTACTTAATATAATACTTTCAATGCAAGGATGTTTCCATAATGTAAATATTCGTCAGGTAGAAACATAAATAAAATTAAATTATTAATAGGTGAGTGGAGTGCATGGAAAAAGATTAAATAATATCATAATATATATTATATATATATATATATATAATTAACAATTTTCTCAGAATTTCTTGCACACTACTATTTGTCTGAAAGTTTAGCACTATACCGTAAGTATTAAAATCTGCAATACACCAAGCAGAGTGTAACGAGTACTGATGAAATTTGAAAGTATACACATATTTAACAAATTTTTTTTTAATGTTGTCAAAAAAAGTATGGTAAAAATTTTAAAAAAATCAACTAAAAATACCTAACAGTATTGTTCCTTTTGGTATTGATAAATTCACAGCAGATATTATAACAGGACTGGTTTGTCAAAAATTCGGAAAATTATATCAATGAAGTAAATGGTATTTACTTTCAGTTAACAAAAAAATTCTTTCATTTACAATTCCGAAAATAACCATAAAATAAATAGTAAACAATTTCTATAAAAGACCCGACAAATAAGATTTACTATACTACCTCGAATGTGTACCTTCATAACAGTAAAATGTATGAGTATTCTGTCTATACCACAAAAATATTTAATAAATTTGTAGGAAGGATTAAACGCTTTTTGAATATAAAGAACAGCCGTTTCGAAAAGTCGTACTATTGCTAAACAAATTTTTGTTAGTTATTTTTTTTAGTAATTATACTAAAATGATTAATGATAGTTTTTTAAAAATAGTAAAATACTTAAAAATTTGTTAAATAATACGTTATCTAAGTAATTTTCATTAACAAACTTGTACGAAAGTCTTTATACTCGTAATTGATTGCTAAGTAAACAAGTCGTATTTAAAACGTTAATTCCAAAAGGCAATATAAAAAATCTAAAAGAAACATTTTGTTGAAACATTTTATTGATGTAGTCACTGTTTCTAGTGGTCCTCATAAAGGAATGGTTTTATTCCTATATATTCATCATTATAAATTGGGCGATACAATTATGTTAATTTGCCATATTTCTAATATTCATGTGACATCGAAAACTTACTTAACACTACCTATAATTATCCTCGATCACCTGCCATTAATTACATGTTGCATGATCATGATCAAATTACCAGTTATACCGCGTATTGCTTAAAAGATAGATTCATTAACATTCATAGGACGTCAACGAATAACCGTCATTTTTCACGATCTTTGGCCAGCACCTTTTCATCTTTTCATTTGCTGAATCTCATCTAAGATCAACAAACCGTCTCTAGATTAACTTGAACGTTTAGTTTATCTTTGTTTAGTTGAATGTATTATGTTTGCATATTCTGTTGGTCGATGTTTCGTCGATTTAAGCATTGTGGTTCAGCCGTTTCAGGTTGCAAATCGTATCCGTTTACGTAAGCTAAAAGTCGTCATCATATTCTTATCCGATTTCAAGACAATTTATTGACGTTTCTCGTGCAATTTAATATTTCAGCTGTGCGAAATGCAAATGCACAGTTACCGAGATTGGTGGAATTGAGTGATAATGCCTAATTAGGCGTCCAATCGTGGCCTTTCACCTCTGCAATTTTTGCCATGTCTGATTAGATGTTACTATCAAACTACGTTCCCGATGTCAACCACAAGTTATTACAGGCTTTTGGCGGAATTCAATTCACTTTTGTAGTTGATCATAACCCAGGCAACCTCGCATTTCATGTTAACTTCTAGCATTATCAATTGAAGAATTTTAGATCCCAGATAAAGCGACCATTAAGTTAAACATTCAATATGCTATTTCTGGCAGTAATTATTTATTCTAATATGTTAAAATGCTTGCTTCGTTATCGTCATATTGAACTTTATTTCACAAACTTAGGGCACCAAAGCAACCATATTATGTACTTGAGTCAGTGCGTAATTTCATTTTTCCAAAGACGTAAATATAATCATTTTTAATGGCATCATAATTTAATAGTTACTGCAATAAAATATGACTTAAAATTTTATTAAACAAAATTCACATATTCGAATATGAATATTGTGTGTAAATTCTCAAAATAAGTTCTTTTACAATATATTAATTTAAAATTTATATTAATACTTGCATTTGGTATATTTCCAAAGTATCAAAAGTTATTTAATTACTGAAATTAATGACCTGCTTATTTTATTACTAAGGATTATTTACAAACGAATATTTAAGAATGGAAAAAAACAATTGTAATATGTAGTCTTAGTGTCGTGTAATAGACAAAATTTACCCATTACAATAATTGCAATTAAAAGCTTGTTAAAACTAGGTAAACTAATTATAATTATTGTCTACTGTGTATAAACATAAAAATTACATTGACAACTAGAAATTATGTGAAATAAATAAATCTTAACAATTGAGTATACTAATTCATCATCTGATTTTTTATTTCATAGGAAAAATATTAAGTCATCAACAAGAATCTTATTCACAATATGCAAGATTCGTCATCCTTACACTTTGATTTGTTTATCTCTCAAAATTCAATATTAAAATAATATAACAATAATCAATTATCATATGATCAGATTTTCAGTAATCATTTGATTTGAAATGTATGATCAAAGATTTCAAATTCAAATCAAAAATTATTTTGGAAGAGAAAAGCGTCAAGAAAACAAAATTAGACGTTTTGTGTGGCAATTCAAAAAAGAAAATTAAGAAGAGAAAAGCGTCAAGGAAACAAAATTAAACGGGATATTCGTTCAGAGTAAATAGTGTATATAGATTTGCGCCAATTATTGTAGATCCTGGAAATTCTTAAACGGACGGACGAATGAACGGACGGACATTTTCTGAGATGTTTATTTCTTGGCGTTACATGAGCGGAATTAAATACAATAGACCCTTGGAACTTTGTTCCCAGGGCCTAACAATACTTGTCTTACACAAATAAAAACTATGCAATCATTTTATTATTATATTGTAAAATATACATAAATATAATAAATAGTATTATAATGAAATACTAATTCATCTGTCTATATAATATGAATTCAATTGTCATAATTTAAATATCTTTTTAAATTTTAGCCTGCCTCCAGACCACGTTAAATTTTGAAGTATCATTATCACCTTCAAGTGCTAAAATTTAACAAGCTGTCTTTATTTAAACTCATCAGTTGACACATAGCCTAAGTAGACAAGGCTATTAATCAAATATAGTGGAACACTGAATAGTACATTTAAGATACCATTTAATATAAATCGAATACGTGAGAATGTATTAATATAATATTCACGTATTCGATTGGGCCTCAAAATTTATTAAAATGCGCAATTTATATAATTAGCATTCATTACTTCAGAATATTGTAAGATATCTTATGGGTCATTGAACTGTTTTGAAATTTGTGGTGTGTAATCGTTCAAAAAAGAAAAAAAAACCACAATAACCTGTATACACCGTGTTTACTGACGATATATTCGCAGTGGATATACAATATTTTCTATTCATTAGAACATTTATACTTGTATATCGAGTGTTTGTATATATATATATATATATATGCTCGTATATAAATTATATGTTTATGTTGTATATTAATGTATATGATCTAAGAAATAAGAAGTATTTCGTTATTAATTAAAAAAAAATATATTAGCAATATTGCAACAAAAATGTTAGCCTTCACCTTGACTTTCGGTTTACGCCACGCTTGATTTCATACCAGAATTATTTATTTACACTGTTAAATACATTTTCTGAATAATACTTTGAATTTAAGAGAACTAAATTTCACATACATGTTTTTATTGTTTTTAGTATTTCATCACACCCTTAAGGTTCTTATTAAGAGTTTAAAAGGCATTGATGATCAATACATACAATATGCATACAGCATGCCATAACACTACAATATTCACAGGTTGGTCTACCTATATTTACCTTCCCGCGGTATCACCAACAGCCGCAATATTCAAATCACGAAACTGTTAACTATACTTTTGTTACAGTATATTGGTAACGAACATAATTTTTCGCTTGACATTAGGTATTATTAAAAACGGCTAATTAACCTGTGCCTTTGCCATATGAATGTTAAGATAAACGTGTTTGATTATGCCTTTGACAACACATTTAAATTATTATTGTTTGAATTTAACGTTGATTTGCTTCAGTTAATGTTGCATTCAATCATTTGTTTTCATTTTAAATGAATCATAAAGATCTCTATTGCATTTATTAATAAACAGTGACGCAGAATTCAAATGAAGAAAACGTAATAATTTCGCCTGACTTACTGAATGCATCTCACTATTACTATGTGGATAAAATATCATATTATTTAATAAGACCTCATCTAATAATTTTACAAAAAAGTAAAAACGCAATAAAAGGTACAAATATAATGAAATGTATGATAATTATTTATATAAAATACTTGTATCGTAAATGAATGAATATTCTTATTAGTTCATCCAAAATTCAAAGTCAACAAGTCAGGTAAAGTCACTGTCAAGGATTTTTAAGTCTATAGAGTTGCTATTTTATTTATGTAATGAATATTTTTTAAATTAATAAAAACAATAAATATTCCTATTCTTATGATATTATAATATATGAGAATAGTATAATTATTTAGTATATATGATTATACTATATCATTATGCTGTCCGACAATAGGATTCGGTACTATTAGGTGTCATTCTCAAGTTTTACCTCTCCTCCTACTAAAATTGACAACATATATGAGGTAATTCTAATCATTGGTGGTAAAATCTAATATGTCTATGTGTCACTAGTGAAACAATCTAAATTCGCATTTTAATTTTTCCTCTACATTGCAATAACTATAATGTATCTGTATGTGATTAATAATTCTTTAATATTTGTTTTGCATTTTTTAAATATGTTATTTTTAAACAATTTAGATTTTTTGCAAGATGTTATTTTTATGCAGCACTATTAAGATAACCCAATTTCTTGTCAAAACAGTACTCGATGAGGAAACGCTAACTTGTAGTTAACTGTTTTCTTAATTACTTAATTATATGGCTCGCATATATTAGTTGAATTATTAATAATTAAAATAAAAGGATAAATATGCCGAATGGATTAGTCAACCTGACGTAGATCAATCTTTATATACCAGTTATATGGCGTGTCATCGTCACCAAAAATATAGGTATTAATGTCTTGTATAACCGATTAACTACATATTTCAAAGTATATTAGAAACAACAGCAGCTTTTTCAGTAGACATTCGATGATAAATATGTGTATATAGGAAAGGACAAATTGATATATGTCAGCCTACGCCGCATACCCCTTAAAGGTGTTGATTTAAATGTAATAGAGTTTTACGAAATAAATATATATATAGAATTTTCCTTTAAATTTATTGTGTATCCTGTTTTAATCATAGTTATATTTAAAATAAAAGTTAGAATTATAAATTTTGGCAGTGCTGTTAATTTTTTATTTTCTGTTTTGTATTAGTAAAGACTAATTAAATATTCCTTTGGTAATAATGTTAAACTAAACAAATTATTCATGCCTATAATCATTAATTTAAATTTAAATTGGAATTGATTCGTAAATTTAGCATTTTTAGCAAACATTAACTATGTTGGTTGCTATGTTATGTGTATATTTAAACGAAAAACCGAACAAAATTAATGTTTGACTATCAATTATTCAGCTACGAAACCAAGTAAAATTTTCTTTTTCACACAATAAACTTAATTTTAGATTGTTAGAATTTGAATTTAATACATGAATTTATAAAACAAAATGAAAAACGTTATGATATTAAATTTGTACAATGTATATTTATGTCGCAATGCACATCTTAATGGTTTATCTGTGATTATTGATTATAAATCTTTTTAGAAGGTTTTCTTTCTTTTTACATAATTACAGGAGAACTTAAATTTATATAGAAACACAACATACACCGACCCTTATTGTTTATTTTAATATTTAATTAAAAGGCTGAGAGTCTTATATATTTTTGTTATTATTTTATATACATTTCAAAGTCCATTTGCCGCAGTTTAACATTATAATTTTAAAAAATAAATAATAATAATATTTTTTAAACTTATAAGAAGTCAAAGAAAGCGCAACTTTTTACACTGAAAGAAATGTAGTACATTTTCTGATTAAGTATTTTTTTGCTATTTTTACACACATAATATTTAAATTTAACACAAAATACGATTGAATATATATCTAATTATAATATTAACACTGGACAATCAAGAAATAAAATTGAATTTGTAATTATACAAAATTAAACAACAAATCTATTAAAATTAATTATTAAAAAAATATTCTACATACTATATTACATTGTGCAACAAACATTTATAATTACTTTTAGTAATCAGTCAATACTGGTGTAAAATTTTATATTCATTATTTGTTACTATCAAAAAATTAAAATAACAGAAATACTTAATTTTGTTAATTGTTCTTGGTTTCATTTTCAAAGAATTTCTAACCTTTTTAATTAATAAAATATTGATAATTTATGAAGGCCTACATCGATAATTTATGAAGACCTAAGTTATGGATACTATTGAACTTGAAGATTGTGAAATATAATTAAGTTTATTTAGTTACTTTAATTGACTTGTTTCAGGCTGAAGTTGCTGAAGAATTAATAATAAAATTATATTTACGAAAATGTAGTCATATTACATTAATAATTAAAGTTTATGCATAATTTTTGTAATGAAAAATCGATATTTCAAAAGATTTCTTGTATATCATTTTATCGTTTAGTCCTTCTTACGTCCATTCTAAGATCCGACGTAACAAAAATAAATGAACAGACTGTTGATATGATATTATGAGTTTGCTATAAAATCAATGTCAGAATCGTTTCTCAAATTCTGCTAGTATATTTTCTTTTAAAATTATTTGTCTTTAATTGAATGAAAGTATTCAATGTGCTTCAATATTTAGACTTATTAAAGTACAATTCAATTTATTGCACTGATTGAAATCTTACGCATATATATATAACATATAATATATATACATGTTAACATATAGGTTTCATTGTTAATAGATTAAAAAATAACACAATCACGAATGAACACAGCCTCAAAAACCTTAAAAATAGGTTGTTTTATTTTTTAAAAAGATATTTTCTTGGATCCAAAAATGTCGAAATGATAAAAAATATACTGTTTGAATTGTAACAAGTTTATTTTTTAAATTTTATTAGGAATTTTTAAACATTATATATTTATTGTATAAAATTGTAATTTAAATTACAACAGAATGTTAATTTTATAATAGACATATTAAGATATTTACAAACAAAAATTAGTCATCTTTCTAAATGAATCGCATTTCTATTTTCATCATAAGTAGACATGTGACTTAATATGCAATTTAATAATCTACAAAGCCCTTCGAAAATAAACTTCAAACGCATAAATTTTTAAAATTATAAATATTATAAATAAAAAAAAAAACCTAACGTCAATGTTAATTGTTATGATGATGATAGTCATTCATTAAGAATATTTACAAAAATGTGATTTCGAAAATGTTCTGAAAGGTTATATGAATGTCGAAATCTCACGCAATAATTATGAATATATTTGAATGAAATGTTAACATTTATACTTTTCTCGTCATTCTTAGGCCCTGAGAAAAAAATTCCAAAGGACTACTGTATTTGATTCAGTTCAAGTGCGCCTTTAAGCAATAATCACACAAAACAAAACTAAAAGCCGGTAATTTATTTAAGTTTTAATAATCGATTAGTAGGACGTTCAGTTAAGCCTTACGAATTAATTGGCTCTGGATAGAGAAGAATACCATTGATATTCGAATGGGAACAAAATTTACCAATAATAGGTATGAGAGTTCCAATTAAGATTACATTAAGAACAGGGGCAGTGTACGCTAAAGAGCAGTTATGTATACATCAGTAAACCTTAATATGTAACTATC
>JANSTX010055271.1:0-10314 GCA_027564355.1 Penthetria funebris
TGGTTTTTAAGTTTTTAATGATTATTATAATGTTTGTACATATATTGAATTTTATTGCAGTAAACATATTATTGTGGTTTTTGGTAATTTATAAAAAAAAAATTAAGAAAAAGATTTGCTAATGCCAAGTGTCATCTTAATCTTTATACCACAAAGAGTGTAAAGTGTGTCACCATGATGTTACTAACCATTTGTTTCTGACCAATTAAGTACAGCACCAAACAAATTTAAATCATAGTGACTCATAATACTCATCCTCCTTAAATTTATTACGTCTACTGAACTTATTCAAAATTATAGATATAAGTGGGTGCTGAATTGATACGTCTAATAATACTAAAGTCTTGTGCTGTTTCCTTATCCACGCCATTATCTTTAATATTTAATATCTCATTGGGAGTCTTGTCAACATAATTGGATGTGGTTTCTAGTGACCTCAGTAAAACTTTTGATAGAGTTTCACATAAAATCCTATTTTGTATGGTTGACGGAGTGGATATACACTCATCTCTGTTGATGTGGATTCAATGCTATTTGTCTCATCGATTTCTTTTCAGTAGAGAACAAGGTACATAAGTTATGTTTAAATATGGAACTTTTTAAATTTGGTGAACATTTTAAATACTCGTTTACCACCGCAATAATCGTAGGGAATAACCTGTTGATTGATAATAATCGGAGTTGGGGTAAACCTTCTGTTGGTGAAGTTAACATGTATTGATTTGTCCACATTTAGTTTTATATGGCATTTTTTTGTCCAAACAGTTATTTGTTCAATGGCTACTTGGAGTTTTGCCGTTATTCCTTGAGCATCTTCTCCCATCGCCATAATTGCAGCATCATTAGCAAACGTAGCAATGGTTACATTTTCATTTATTGGAATATCACTGGTATATATAATAGGAGATACAGAATTGGTCCCAATTCACTTACCTGTGGCATGCCAGCCTCTATCTCGTTTAAACCGGAATATTCATCTTCGTATTTAATTCTAAATTGTCTTTTTGCCATTTATGATTTCATCAGCTGACTATGATGTTTTAGCAGGTATTTTTCAAACTTATATTGTAGTCGTCGATGCCATAGCCTGTCAAAAGCCTGAGCAACAGCCAGAAATACTGTTGAACATATATTCTTTTCTCCAATGTACTCTCGATAACATTAGTAATTCTATGTACCTGATCCATTGTAGAATGTTAATTGCGGAATTCAAACTGATGACTTGGAAGCAATTTTCTTTCTTCGATAATTGTCTTTAGTCTCTTCAAGACAATTTTTTCAAATAGTTTTGATATTGTGCGTAACATTTTTTTTCATTTGGCGTTTCACCCGGTTTGGGATTCATGATAACTTCTGCCACTTTCCATTGCTGTTGCATATGCTAATCTTATTGCATATGTCAACATAATGATTCCCCTTCTTGGTAGTTCTCTTAACATAATTCCAGAGATCTGATCGTAACCCGGATTTTTTTCGGATTGTTTTTTATTCTAATTTCCTCTGCAACTTCGTTCGGTGCTGTTAGCTTAAACTTTGACTTCTCTACATTATTAATAATTGCAATGAATGCCTGTGTCGTTTGTTGAGCATTTGGTTTAAATGTGTTCGCCATATACTCAGCAAATAATTCTGCCTTCTGTAAATCACTGGCTGCCCATGTGTTGTCATCTCTTATTATTGGTGGCGAATGACCATTTGTTCTTTTTAAATAATTAGTAGCTCGCCAAAGGGAATATTCAGTGCTCTTTTCATTTTATAGTCCTTCCAAATAATTTTCTACAGCTTCATTCTTTTTTTATTGGATGCTTTTCTTTTTTCATTTTGGATAATTTGAGCCTTTTATCACATTCTTCGCTTCTTGCGTGTTATTCCATGCAGCCTGTTGAAGGATGTTTCTAAATTTTTCGGTTTCATTATCTAGTTGTTGTTTGGTTTTTAATGGAATACACAGATTCATTTTTTGTTCTAATTCGAATCTGTATCTGTATCAGTTGACCAATCAGTTGAATGGAATTCTCATTTTAATATTGATGCCGCCTTATATAGTTCCTTACCTTCTGTTCTTGTCATTCTTGATCCCCAGAAGATGTGTTTTGTATTGAAATCACCTCCAAGTATAAAATGATTTCCCAATGTTCGTAAAGGAAATTTAAATATTCAATTGCATTTCAATTTATACCTTGGTGGGCAATATATAGCTATACAACAGAAATATATCCTTTATTTGTCAGGACGCTTATCGCTTTTGATTGTATCGCCAAAGTTGCGTATTTTGAATTTTCATAATGTTTTTTAATGTTTTCTTTAATTATAATCGCTGACCCCCTATTTACATTTATCTTCAGAATGTGTTGTATGATAGATTTTATAACCCTTAATTTTCACGTATGTCTGATCCGTTGTATGTCAGGCATATATAAAATGTTTAATGTTCTAAAAACACCCGTATTTCCTGGATATGTGGAATGATTCTATTCGCATTCCAGGCCACAATTCTTAGGGTGTCTGGCATTTTTGTTTTTTCTTGGTAGCCCCTTTTTGATCACTCTCTAGTTTTGCAATTCTTTGCATAGCAAGTTTATTGGTCTTTTCTATCTCATTTATTTTGTTCAGTAGCGTGTTGAACATTTGCTCTACAGTTGGTGAAGTTGCTGTTGTTTCAATAAATCCGCATATGTTGGTTTTTTCATTGTTTCCGGAACGTTTTTTGGTGACACATAATCCAGTTTTTCTTTTTTAGTTTTTTCAATTAGTTTTAGACTCATAATTTTTTCTTGAATAGGCAGTTTTTCTTGTCCGTTGGCTCAATTTATTTTTTCTTTCCTTTTGTAGTGCCACTGCAATTTCACATTCCCTATAACTTGCTGGATGTTGACCACCACAGTTGTAATATTGGGTGCTTTGCACTAAGTAAACATTCTTCTCCTACGGGGGTCCTAGCACATTTGACACATTTTGCTTTTCTAGTGCAGGAACGTCTGGTATGATCAAATTCCTGACTGTTTTTACACTGAGGAATTAATTTACAAATTCAAATCGTACTGGTGACTTGACACTGAATTCCATTCAGGTGACTACTGAAATTACAGAAATTATGAGTTCAACATTAGTTAGTACATTAATAATAATAGATAATTTTCAGAATATTTTCCGAATATATTCATTATTATATTAATTATTTATCTCGATCAAAGTATATTAAAAAATTCAATAACCCTATAAACATATCTAATATGAATAATGATTTCGTTAGAATTTGATACGATTACAAAATATCAATATATCTGAACCTTTACGACTCGAGGACGCATACAGCGAAATTACTGAAAAATATAGTTTCAATCATATTTATTCTGTTTTACATTTGTATATTTCAATAGAGTGTTGCATAAATCCGCATCTACCTATAGTTTGTTGTTGATTTGTTATTTTTTTTCAAGCAGTCGACATACATGACAATGACACTAACTTTTTCGCCTCGATCACATGTCATTACTGACACATACCGTAATCGAGTTACCGGTTACACAACGTCACTTCATTCGTCACCGATATACTCGTACTATTTTAAATTTATTTTCAGTACATTATTGGAAATAATTCAGCTGTTCAATTATGTATATATGCTCGTAAAAAATATGCAACTTATAAATATTCATGTTTTTTTAGTATTCTGGAAATAAAACAACAAAGATATCATGGATCATAAAATTGTGATGTCAACGTTACTTTTAACTCTTTTTTTTTTTTGTTGCAGGTGAATTTTATGTTATGTTAATTTCACAAGATTCTTCTTATGGTACTTATAAATATATACAATATGAATGAAAAAAAGTCATCTTCAGTGACCAATCAATTGTTTTCAGATGAGTTGCAAATCGTATCAGTTAAAACGTTTTCTAACCGGAAAAAAATAATAAAATGTTAAATTTTCAATGGAAATCATAAATATTACTAAGAAATATGTTATATTATTACAAAATATCTATATTTATGCTATTAGTATATATATTTATGTTAATGTTTTTTTCAACATAAAATATAAACCAAACCAAATCAAACAAAATATTACTTTTTGCAAAATAATTTGAAGACAATTTTCTATACATAATTTCTTGGTTTTGTTGCAATTTTATCGGATTTTTTTTTTATATGATTGAATTCAACGATAAATTTATGTAATTATTATGGGTGGTCTTTTACTTCAATATCAATTTCTCAATATTATGAAGTAATTTTTATAAACTTAATTCAATTTGCCGCCCATTTTATTTTTATTGAACGTGCCGACAATTCAAAACCATAATTATTGATTATTGAACACTAACATTTCCTTTTCATTTCAATAGAAATTTATTGATAATACATAATTGATGTACATAGTCCAGTTCTTGTCATTTGCGTTAAAACATAGAATCGATATATATGTGCACATAATTTAACTTAAGTTAATCGAAATACATTATGCATTCATTTTAGGTGCAACTATTAAACAAAATATAAATATATTCAATGATAGTCAAGCAGTTACTTCAATTGAACCACATTCGACACTCAAGTATGTATAGGTTTAAGAAATAATAACACAATAGAGCCGCCTAATTCATTGGAATCGGTAACACAAAAAGAATATGTAACTATACAAGGCCATCATTTTTAGTTTTGTAATAAAGTCCCAGCATTTACAATCTGTAATAGCATCACATCAGCATTGGTACACATCTCAACATACTCTAGATTTTCATAATGATATGACATTGAAATGGCTACTAAATAATGGTAGTATACTACAGTTTCGCAGTTAGTAAATTGAATTAATTCAAATCGACTCAATAATTATTTAGGGAACTCATTGATTATGGAATGTTTCAATTTTATTCTGCACTACGATGTTAAATAAATTATAGAGTCTAGTTTTTAACTTATAAGTATATTTTATGTCAATGATTTTATATAATGTTGTTAATAAAAGAAAATAAAAATCCATTCAGGATTTGAAGTTTAAAAATTTTACTCCGACCTTTCTTCATTTTTGATCCAATCGATTTTAGATCACAATATAAGTATATTTACCAATTCAGCTTTGATTTAAATTAGTCTTCAATATTTTCAATAAGGTGATACTGTAGATTAAAGATTAATCCAAACTCGCTCAATTAATCTACCAATTTAATTAGTTCCGTAATTTAAGTTTAATCCATAATATTGTAAGTATTCCGGCTGAAAATTATAAAGTCCAGATTTTCGATTTCGAAAGAACATCATAAAGCCGGAAAAAACCTTTTCTTCAAATTTCCCTATAATAATATCACACCTGTTTTATTTTATTATAAATATAATATTACAGTACTTACTATTTTTATTTAGCTAAATAAAAATTAAAATTTTTGATACATTTTAAAAAAAAAAAAATATTTTTATTATCATAAAAATGTTCAAGTTTTATTTCACTAAATTATATTTTAAACAGAAATTAGTAATTAAAAAATTAGATAGATAAATAGACTCAGCGTCGTAATAATATGCCAGTAAAATGAGTTTTTCTACTGCTACTCACTTCTTTTCGAATACCTGTTAAAAATAATACAAATTCGTGAATATCAGTAACAGAAGAATAGAACTTTAAACAGATCAAGAACGATTAGAGATAGTAAATATCAAGCAAAACCTAACTACTACTATGATTCTTTCTGAGTACCTACCAATCTTTGACTGTATATCATCGTAAAATTATTTATTTCATGATACAAGTTTTTGAAATTTGTTTAAACAATGTTGATGTCTTTTATTTTGAAAATTAGTAACAGGAGAGCATAACTTTAAGCTGGTATACGTTTTGGACAAAATAAAAATATAACTTGTACGGTTTTGTGTATAGACTCGATGGAGAAATATTTTTATGGAAGCCTTACATATATAGACTCAGTGTCCTTTAAAAACAGTAATGAAGCAATAAATATTACTACCACGATTCCTTTTTAAATACTTACCAGTATTTACCTGTGATTTCCTAAAAAGTAACCATCGTAGAATTATGGTTTTTCTATACAAGTTTTCCATAATTTTAAGTACAATGCTAATTTTCTTTATTTTGAATGAATCTTTCTACTAGTACGATTTTTTTCCGAATACATAATATTCATAAAAAATACATAGAATTATGGAATCCTGATGAAAGTTCTCTAAAACCCATTTATTTTTAATATCAATAACAGGAGAACATAACTTTAAAGACATGTATTTTTTTAGGTCGAAATAAAAGTATCTCATGCACGGTTTCATATATAGATTTGGTGGAAAAATCTATGTTATCGTCGATTAGAGTTATAGACGCTGCGTTATTGGGAATAATTAATCTTAATAAATATACTGTCAATAAATATATCAATAATAACAAAATATTGAGAATCCTCTTTATAGAAAATATTATAAATTCGTAATCGTTATTTTTTTTTTTTTAAATATTCACCTAAACTGTATAACATATTTATGGTTTTGTCAAATAGGCGAGATCTATCTTTTATGCAAATTTGATCGGTTGACAAAAATTTTCACTCTGCTTTCATAATTTGTTAGAAGAATAGATAATAAGCTATTTTATATATTAACTATAAGCAATTTCCAGTCTTAATCTTGTCAATAAATTTGATGTGTTTCCTTTTTCTTGGTTTGGTTTTTTGGAACATATAATTACTTTTCAATAGCCTGATGCATCATTTTTTCCGATTGGAATGTTGAAGGCGGTTTGGTAGATTATTTCATAGAAAATATACATATGTATCCTATGTATTACTATACTACTACTCCTACTTTTTCAATCATTTGTATTTATAACATTCAGTGTGACATCAAATAACTATAATTGACATTAACCAAATTGGACGATATAGGATCAATTATAATTATCAATTTATACTTTTGAATATTTCGTTAGTGTGCATATGTCACAATTTTATATTGAAAGTAAATTGATGCAATTGTGAACAAAATTAATTATTAAGAAACCTCATAGACAAATGCTTTTTTAAAAAAAGAAAAAAAACCGTGAATTAATTTGCTTGATTGATGAAATGAACCAAGGCTAATATCAGTTAAATCGCTGTAAAATTATCAATAACATCTAGATTTTGTTGAAATAATGACTATTTAAATAAAATTCGATATAATTATACTAACTCATCAAAATATGTACTGATGTGATGAATGTTATGTTGATAGATAATAAAAAAATTCACGATCATTGGTCAAGATGATGATCTATAGTATTAAACACCTTTTTTAATATTCATAGCACAGTAAATCCAATTAAGCATTGTTTAAGAAAATTAAAATAAATTATACTTGTATTAACATTAAATAGATATAAAAATTAATAGAAAAATATTAAATGTAGGCCATCATTTCAAAATTTCACAAAAAAGGTTATTTGCGATCATATTTTATATACTCATAAATTAAACTATCCATGTGATATATCTGTTTAGAAACATATAATTCATTACAGTTTTTTGTTTTTTTCATTTGATATTATTTTTTTTTTTATTAATTAAAATTAAGAAAAAAAAAGTTAAAACAATAACATTATTTGATGGTATAATTCGGCGAATGTTTAAAGTATTTAATTCAAATTTTATATGAATTATTAGTAAATGTTCACATTAAAAATCTTGTTTTTTTTTTTTTTTGTTTTTTGTTTTTAAATTTTATTCATGAGAATAATTTTATTATATTTAATATTTTTTGTTTTTCTCTGTATATTGTTAAAACTCATATATTATATTTTATTTATAGGTATATAATATGATGGCAAATATAATTCTCACGATATGATTTTTCTTTTCTTAAAAATTCAACAAAAAAACAAAAAAGAAATACTTTAAAGTGCAAAGAAACATAGTTGTACATTGTAAAACAATGATTGTGTAATAGATGAGGAACTTTCAATGGTTTGTTAGTTATGGATGACACTAAAATTGAACTTAATTATTAGTTTCAAAAATTATTCATAAGTGATAAACATTGTATATGTATATAAGATTATGCCAGTGTTTCCGGTGAAATGTGTCTGCTTTGTATATTAAATCTATATATTCTGTGGCAAGTACCTTAAAACACAAAATCCATCATCTTAACAACACTAAAGATAATCAGTATTTTTATATTGTTTTCGACTTGTTACCATGATTTTTGATTTAATTAAGATTGTAAATTTATTCAAACTATTGTTTTGAATGAGTAAAGGTGAATTTCAAATGTTAATGGTCTGTATTCAAAATTTACATGATTAGTAGAAAAGAAAATTATCGATGAAGAATCAGCAAAACTATCTAAACAAACTATTACGCCAATAATTTTATGAATTATTATTATATATTTATATGTATACAGTGTCGGCACAAAATTCAGTAGACATTACTGGAAAGTATTCATCCGTATGCAAAATTTCCTTGATCAAGATCATCTAGGTATTTAGAATGTGAATCTAAATGGATTAAAGCTTGATGGATAAAGCTAGCAAAATATAAAAAAAGAGTTAAAGATATTCAAGTTGTTATTATCCATAGTGTAATAATGAAAAAAAGTACCAGAAATATTAATTAGCATAACATTATTTTTGGCTAACAAGAATTTAGCATTTTGTGGCACTTGTGTTATGGAACATACATAATGGAAATTTTCTTGGAATTGCAAGGAATATTTTATCTTACAACTTACATTTGCGATTTACGATAAATGTTCTTCTTCTTCTTCTTCCTTGCCTTTTTCCTTATTCAGGGTCGGCCTTCCTACTT
The DNA here is from genome assembly GCA_027564355.1 of Penthetria funebris. Lineage (NCBI taxonomy): Eukaryota > Metazoa > Arthropoda > Insecta > Diptera > Pleciidae > Penthetria > Penthetria funebris. The sequence continues at coordinate 8,793 of JANSTX010055271.1, forward strand.
CTCAATCTATTTCTCCACAAATTACTGTCTTGCGTCTCGTCACTTTCTGCATTCAATCTGTTCAAGTCATTTTGAACAACTGATAAGCAAGTAGCTTGTAGGCGACAGCGTTTCCTTACATCTTTTACAATATTCAAAGCCAATTTAATGCAACAAGTTTTTGGTCTACGCATTACATGACCGAACCATCTTAATCTACTTTGAGTGATTATGTTGGTGATGAGAGTAACTTTTAAAATGCCTCAAATATAGTTGTTTTGAGTTTAATGTTACACCGGATGACTATTTTAACTTTCTCATCTCGGTTGTGTGAAGTTTCTGCATATGATCTCTTTTTACAGCCCAACATTCAGACAACTGTTTCATACACCTTCCCCTTTATCTTTGGTGGCATTTTTCGATCACATAAAACTCCAGACACTGATCTCCACCTGATCCAACGGCACTTTATTCGATGTTGAATATCAACATCGATTTTAACGTTTATTGTGATAAGTGATCAGCATGATCGTGCCTTGTTGAAGAGTTGAATGATTGCCATTAACTGGAAAATACATGTACTCTGTTTGCCGATTTCCACAACTTTATTTTGGATTCCAATTCAATTTGATTCTCACTTATTAACACTATGTCATCTGCAAATAACATAGTCCTTGGAAGAGGATCCTGTATTGTACCAGACAGAAATTGCATAATAGTTATAAAAATTAATGTGCTTAATGCAGAACCCTGATGCACAACAATGTTTACATTGAATGAGGTCGATGTTCAACAATGCGTTCGAATACAAGTGCTAGCATTCATATACATATCTATGATAGTAGAGATAAATTGTTCAGGAACAGTTTGAGATCTTAATGCCTGCTAAACGAGATCTCTAAGTACTCTATCAAATGTCTTCTCAAGATGTATAAATGTCATATGGAGATCTTTTTTATTATCTCTGAATTTTTCAATCACTATACGATGTGTTTGTGAACATCAGTTGTTGCTTTGTCTTTCACGAATCCGAACTGGATTTCTGAGATATTAATAAGAACACGGAGAGTTGTATTCAAAATTCTTTCCTACATTTTTATGGTGTGTGAATTAAGTTTGATTCCGCTGTAGTTAGAGCAACTGTGTATATCTCCCAAATTTTTATAAAATGTTAAGAGATAGCTTCGTCTCCATGAATTTAGCATCTCACCTCCACTTAAGAACTTAGTTAATAAATTTGCTAACCATTGGTATCCAAATTCACCCAGATATTTCCAAAGAACTAATGGGATGTCATCTGGACCAACTGCCTTGTTTTGGCTTCATCCTATTGAAAGCATTTTCGATCTCCGATGGAGTAACCGCATTGACCCAAAATAGAATTTGATTCCGAAATCCGTTGATGAGGATATTCTTCACTGTAAATTGATTGAGGTATTGTTTCCACCTATTGTTTACTTCTCTGTCAGCAATCAAAACATTTCCACTCTCATTCTTTATGGATTTGATAGAATGTATGTCCTTGCCTGCAGCATTTCTTTGC